>PVIJ01014411.1:0-40913 GCA_004024925.1 Scalopus aquaticus | reverse complement strand
CGACTACTGATGAAATTCATATGGAACCACAAAAAACCTCGCATAGCTAAAGCCCTCCTAACTAAAAAGAAAGAAAACGGAGGAATTTCACTCCCTGATTTCAAATTATACTACAGAGCCATAATAATTAAGACAGCATGGTACTGGAACAAAAACAGACAGAAAGACCAATGGAACCGAATAGAATACCCAGAATTAAGTATCTAATTTAAGTAAAGTCAAAAAACTAAAGAAAACTATATTGTTTCATGATGCAGCATATAGAGAATAACAAGAGAGATAAATACTTTTAAAAGAACCAAGAAGTTCTAGACTGCAAAAATACAAAGTTGAAATTAAAAATCAACTACAGTGCCTCAGTAGCTATTTGAATATGCATAAGAAAGAATTAGCAAACTTGAAGAGAGGTCAACTGAATTATCAAATTTAAAAAGCAGAGAGAAAATGAATAAAGAAAAATGCAAGAAACAAAATATGTGTACAGTTTAAAGAGGTAAATTTTATTAGATGTTGAATTATTTATCTGTAAAAAAAGAATAAAATGCTAGGTTACTCTGTCCTCAACAATCTGGAAAGATGTAAATACATTTAGAAAACTTACTATTATTTAAAGTTTTAAAATTCTTGTGCTAAGTCCTAAGTTGATACAATTAAAAGTGTTTCTATCCTGACAAGAAAGACCATTATATCTTCTTATCATCAGGGACCACATTGGTCTCTTTAACCCTAGTCTACTCATTTTGGGAACTTAAAAAAAAAACAAAAACAAAAAACTTGAAACATCTTTGATTGATCATGAGTGGGTAAAACGAAATATTTTTCAATTCTATGTGCATGACATCCACAATTTTTAGGTATTATTTGTTCTTCATTCTCTCTTCAATTAAGTTACCTTCATTAAAAGATTATTGTTTTGGGCTGTGAGTGTTATGTAGGAAACACTAAATCTTGTGGTTAAAATGTGTGTGTGTGTGTGTGTGTGTGTGCGTGTTTGTATGAATACCTGCATATATTAGCATGTTCTTATTTTTTAGTTCTATGTGCTATAATGTAGGAATCTCAACAGATGAAGGCAAGGCATGGAAGTCAAAGAGAAATTCAGGTCAACAGTTTGCTCACATCTCTGCAGAGAAGCTTTCCCCAAGTTTTAGAAATAAAGTTCATACTTGCAAAATATGCCACAGCAATGCAAACTGGGCCAGAGAGCCTTAGCGTATCAGAAAGGACTCTAATTTTATATATACTATTTCACTTTATTATCATTTCAACTCTGTGATGTGAGTTTGACAGGTATTTTAATCTCCACTTTGAAAAATGAGGGCTTAGACATCAAGAGGACACACTGTTTGCAAAGACTGCAGAGTTAATTTGTGGCAGAAACAGCATTAAAACATACCCTGATTCTTTCATATGTTTATTAAAAAGAGCACACCCTCTTCTCACACATTATGCTAACAGCCCATTGAAGTAACAAGCAAAATTGTTCTGACTTTGTAGTTAAAATGCCTGAGAGAATTTTAAAGTAGGTGATTGGGTTTTGCTATTCTAGAACTTAAATTGGAAGGAGGAAAGAAAAAACTTGTGCAAAGAATGGGATGCAAGTCTTTAATGGGATATTTGTTTAAAATATTGTAAAGGGAATTACCCATGAGTTGCCTATTGAAATCAAATAAATGTCTTTAAATCACTTGCTTTTTCTTTTCATTAACAAATTCTGCAATGGGGATGGTTTTTCAAGCTCTGGGGTAATAAAATGCAGTCTATCAATCTCTCTGTGTGAAGTCAAGAGCAAACTACTAAGACCCCTTCCGCGTGCACAAACACACAAACGTACTTACACACTGTCCTTATTACAATACTTTCTCTTGCAGTGTGTGCTTTTCAAAAAGAGGCAATGACTTGGTAGCATACTCTTAAGGCACTTTTGAAATAAATTCAGTATCTACTCCCGTCAGAGAAAATTGCCATAAACTACCAGGTATCGTATTTTGGCTAAACCATCAGTCAACTGCCTTTTATGGAAGTGCCTTTACTACAGAGTGCATTTCTTGGGATTGCCCAGGTTGCTTATAAATGTCAAACAAGGTTCACATACTTACCTGTGCTTCTCTTTAGCAAGTGGCAGAAAAATACCCTCTCAGTAGGGTGCTTATACACATAATTTAGCTACGGAAGTAAAGCCAAGGTCCGAGATGTGTTTTATCCCACCATAGTACTACTGCCAAGCAAGGAAATCTGTGCTTGCTTTCCCTGAGAAGCAGAACCAGATGAGAGCATGGAGCAGGTCCACATGATATAGCCATCAGGCATGCAATCCACCCCTAATTAACAATTACTGAAAACTAATAAAATTGGGGTGACTGCTACCATTTTCATTGCCATGGAATTGAAAGGCAACACCCTGACACATTCAGTCATTCAGGTTTGGTCCATCAAATGATCTCCTTCTCCAGGATTCTATAGCTTATGCAGCACAGCTCTCCTTCCTGGAGAAGAGAGCAGGTAGGGAAGCAATCAAGTGCCATTTTGAGGCACAGATGTACCTATAAAACCTTTCATATTTTTCCCCTTTAGACAAAAAATAAATAGGATTTGACCTCTGTTTGCTTATATGTAAAATATTCACAGTAATACCTGATCCACAGAGCTGTGCTGAGGCATGAATGAACAATGGACTAGCAAATTCTTCTGTTTAAGATGACACCAACGTCTCTCGGGAACACCACCCGAATTCATCTCCCTGCTGCACAAAATACAAAGTGATAGGCCCATACAACTATAGGTGTGCATGGTCTAGCAATCTAATTATATGCATGGGCATGTGTGTGATATGTGTCCATACATTCGTTACATATGCATGCAAATACATAAACATACTCAAAAACACAGCTAACAAGAGGATTCTGATTGCAAAAAGTGTACGTTGTCATTCTCAACCTTACAATGAGAAAAATGGAAATCAGTGAATTGCCTTGGGCTCCTTAGAGAACCAAACCACAACCCTAAAATCTGGACAGAGACTTGCATCCAGACAAATGCAGTCAGATCTGCTTTCTCGGAGGGGGAGCCACTGGAGCTAGCTAGAAACTGGGAGCGACACTTAAGTGGTTGTTTTGAAGAACTGATGGAGGCTGAGTTACACTGTCTTGAAGTTGAGGGCCCCCAACACTTTTATGTGCTTTACTTCCAGTAACTCCTCCAGATACAAAAAGTGAATATTTAAAAAAAAAAAAATCCATCAAGACTCTGGCAGGGCCTCCCTGGTGGAGCAACAGATTAAGTGCAGCACTATGAAGCTATCCAGAGCCACTGCAGCAGGAGGTCAATTCCCAGCCAGGGAGCTTCCCACATGGCGCAGCAGACCTCTCCTGTCTCGCCCACTGCTCCCCTCAGCAGTGTACTTCAGTCGAGCTGCCTGTTCTGCTCCCCACTCTGTCTCTGGGGAATCCTCTCACCCCCCCACACCTCTGGCCTACATACTCCAGTTTGTATGCATAAATAAATAAAATCATCACAAAATATATCTAGAGCCTTCACTACAATAAAATTGTACTCTGCAGAGAAAATGGCTTTGCCAGTCTTATCCCAGCTGTGCCAAGGGAATACCCCATCCCTCTACTCCCCATCAGTCTTCCATTCTTACCTATAGGGAGAAAACATAGGAAATGGGGTGGAACTTCAAGGAACTAGATTGAAACACTGCAACCAGAAAAAAAATATGGAACCCTATGGGCCTCCCCGATGGCCTAAGGATTAAGTCTCAGCTATCATCACTATGGCCTGAGTTTGAGCCCCTTCCCCCACCAGAAAGCTAACCCACATATGAGGCAGCAGACCTCTCCTGTCTAGCCCTGAGCAGTTTACTTCAGTAGATCTGCCTGTTCTGCTCCCCACTATCTCTGGTGAATCCTCTCACCCCCTGCACTCTGGCCTACACCCCAGTTCTTCTATACAAAAAAAGACATAGAAAATAGAAAGGGGAATAAAACTATACCATCAGTAAAACACCTGTGAGAGTTAAAGCTCTGGGAGATAGTTCCACTTAAAAACTAATGGTCATCTGAAAACACCCATAAATATGATGAACCTCTAGCCACACACCAAAAATAAAAGAGAGAAGTCATAGATTGCCAATGTCAGAAATGAAAATGATATCACAGGACAGATTCCATAGATGTTAAAACAATAATAAAGGAATACTACAAAAAATTCTGCCCATAAATTTGATGATTAAATGAAACAGACCAATTCTTGAATGTTATAAATTACTAGACTCACATAGGGGAAATAACATATCTGAATAGCCCTATATGTAATTTTAAAAACTGAACCAATAATTAACAACCTTCAAAAAAAAAAAAAAAGAGAAGGAAAACAACCTTCAAAAAAAAAAATAGGAAAGGAAAGCCTGGTGCTTAGATAGTGTCACTGATAAATTCCACCAAACTCCAAAGAAAGAAATATCAGTTATCTATGATCTCTTCAAATAATGGAAGCAGAAGGAATACTTCCTAATTCACTCTGTCAGTCAGCATTACCCTATTACCCAAATCTGACACAACATAAAAAAGACAGCTAATGACTAACATCTAAATGACTAATAGAATGAACATAGATGTCAACTTTCTTTTAAAATTAGAAAACAAATCAAAGTGGTATTTATTCCAGGTATGCAAATATGGTTCAACATTCAAAAATCAATGTAATCCATCTTATCAACAGGACATGCCACATTATAATAAATTGAGCAAAAAGAAAAAAAATAATTCTTAAGGGCCAGAAACGAAAGATCAAATATCATCACAACTGAAACCATTCATCAAGTCCTGAAGGAAGCACCTGGTTCCCAGCACTGCCATAGCAGTTCAACCTAATCTCTAAGAGAAGCTGAGAGAAAAATGATAAAAAGTAGATCAGTCAACAATCAGGGCCTTTTCTCTGCCTTATCTCACCTATTCTGTATAAAGATCTTGAAACACAGTTATTTATATATCTGTTTCACAAAAGAGAAATGACTTATCCGCATAATAACTCATTCATAATAACTCGCTTCAACCAGCTCCTGAATAGGATGCAGGAAAGGACGCCCAGTCTGAGAGCAAAGCACTGCCACTGAAGCAGACTGCATCTTAGAAGGCTGTGGAGATTAATACTACTGAGGGCCAAAAAAAGAACCTTCTAGAAAATCTACACGTGCTGATGGGTAAAAGGCCAATATTAAGAAAAAGAGAAGTAAAACTCCACCACACAAAAACATTCCAGTCCTCCTCTTCCCTCCACCCCCAGATGCATGAATAGCATAACCCTGGAGCTCATGGTATTCTAGGACTGAGAGAGCAGAAGGCAAGGAAAGAAGTGGACATAACACCTTGCAGTGCACAGAGATTGCAGGGCACTGGGGCAATCTTGGGGCTGAGCTGCATGGCCATACCTGGGGACTCACAGAAGACATTACAGAGAAGGTACAGAGTGAGATGCCTCTTAAGAGATGACATGACATCAAAGACCTCAACTCTCAACTCTTCCATTCAATAACTGAGATCCTATAACACTGGATTTTGACTTTGCATTTTTTAATCTAGAAAATGAAGAAAGTTGAGAGAGTTTCTAAAAGTTCTCTGTTCCCTTCATCAAGAATTCCATAATTCTATAACAGAATGGAAATATTGTTTGATTTTTCTCCCTACCATCTCTCACGTATGCAATGTTTTTCCTTTCCCTCTTGCTTGCTTTGGCAATCCACACCACCTTTACCACTTCCCCACGCCCCACCAACACTAAAAAAAGAGGAAGCAAAAGGAAAGTTTTAAAATGACAAGTGCCTTTACTCTTAGCTAAATTTAACATGCATTTAGTCATCTGCTATGGGTTATTTTGGCTTTCTGCAGTATTTATTCTGTCAGTCAATAAAAAAAGGTACCACTCACCGCACCATCAACCACAGCATGTGTGTGCAGACTTGAGCATGGAAACAGAGGACTCCTTTTGTGGAATTTTAGATTTGCACTAATATTTTTGGCATTCCAACATAGAACTTCAAATCTTAAACATATGGAATCTCTAAGAATTCCATTAAATGTGAAGCAACTGTAATATTTCATTGTTAAAGGGCTATTTTTCTTAGATATGCTGAAGAAGGAAAAAAAGTGATGAAAGATGCTGAGTCATTGGAGAAGGGGGTGGTGGAGGGAGAGAGAAGTTCAGCAAAGCTGATACAGACACACATGCCTTTGGTTCAGGTTGGCTCCAAAGGGCAGAGATAACTCTTCGAACCACCACATGCTGATCTAATTCCCCAAGACCTTCTCTCCGTAATGAGAAAAGGAAAACCAGCATTGTTGTGACTGTAAAGTGGGCTCAAATCTACAAAGGAATGGGGAGTTGGACTTATGAGAGTGCACAGTCCTAGACCCTGCTGTGTGACTTTGGAGAAATTACTCAACATCTCTGAATCTTAGACCTTTATGTCCAAAGTGATGTTTTGGCTTGTTTGTTTTTTTTTTTTTTTTTGGTTTGTTTTTTTTTTTATTTTTTATTGCTAATGTCATCTGGGAGGAGAATAAGGAGTAGAAGAAAGACTTTAGATCTTATTATCTGGGATCATTTATTGATTCATTCTTTCACCCTCCAGTCTATCTTAAATACAGGGTACAAGGTTAGAAGGATCTAATGATGAGTAAAAGCTGACATGAAGCTCTGAAAAAAATAAACACACCAATAAAAATAAAGGAGCAACTCTCATTTGGGCAATAGAAAGACATGTGATACCAAAAGAAATAGACTCGGTGCTCCCTGAAACTGTATATGAAACTGAAATAAAGGGGGAGGAGAATGCAAGCAAAGGTGCACAGGCCCAGCTTGAGAAATTGCAACCAGCTTGAGAAATTGCAAATCATAATTATCTAATCAAGAGAAATAAAGGAAATACCAGAGAAAGGGAAGAGATAGGACCTTTCTATTGTTGAAAACAGAACAGAGTCTTTCAAGAGAAAGGGTCATGGGTAACACTGAGGAATGATACTGAAGGTCAACTACTATCAGCAGCAAGAATGTCCACTGCATTTAGGGACCAGGATCGTGTTGTAACAGTGGCTGACTTGAGAAGGCCATGTCTACCGCTATTAGCTTTTGATCGAGAACAAGTCTTGAGGCCAATTCCAGCATCAACTAGCTGTAAAGAGGGAATCAAACCACACCTACTTCCAGAAGAATTCCACAGTATTTAGCAGACAGATGTATGTTCACTAAATATTTCCCTACATTTTTAAGCTTCAACCATGAAAACGAAAACTGAATCCACACCATTTATTCAAACTTGCCCTCCAATTTTTCTTGGTGGGGATAATGAAAACAGTCATGAAATTTGTTCCTACAGTCAGTTATACTATAACAATATTTAGGCAACAATCTACAGAAAAGTATAGATAGGCAAGAAAATACCACTTTTGGGAATCTACCCAAAGGACACAAAAACACTAATCCAAAAGGATACATGCACCCGTATGTTCATTGCGGCACTGTTCACAATAGCAAAGGTATTGAAGCAACCCAGATATCCAAAAATAGATGATTGGATCAAGAAGATGCGGTACATATACACAATGGAATACTATTCAGCATTCAAAGAAGATAAACACATGCAATTTGCAGCGACATGGATGGAATTAGAAGGGATCATACTCAGCGAAATAAGCCAGAAAGAAAGAGAAAAATATCAAATGGTTTCACTTATAACAGGACTATAGGGAAATCAAATAGGAGAGAGACACTTGGGGGGGTGGGTAGAGGGGGAAGATAAGAGCACAAAATGGAGTAGAAAAGGACACAAGGGACCACGGAGATGGATCACAGGTGAATTGGTGGTGGGTTACCCAAGGAGAATACAAAATGTAAATGATATAAATAACAATAAAATATATATTATTAAAAAAAATAAAATAAAACAAAAACTAACATGGATAATTTGGCATTTCACAAGTATCATCTAGCAGACTACATGGATGGTCGTAACAATCAGAGTTGTTATCAATGTTTTTTCTTTCCCTCAGGTTCTGACTCAAACTCTGCAACTAGGACACTTCAACTACTTCCCACTCTTAGGAAAGAATTAAAACAAGTAAACAAAAATCTAACTTAAATTCCTGCCTATTGTGATTTTTTAGCTACAAAGCTAAGGGGCAGGGACATTTCTCTACTGTTTTTGCTTTATGGGGGGGGGGTGCAGGGAGGGGAACAAATAAGTGTGTTATTCACTGTTTACAGGGTTAGGTACTTTACACATATTATCTCACCTACATGCAAAGCAGTCCTGCCACACAGTCATAATTAATCCCAGATGATGAAACAGAGGTTCAATGAGTTAAATAACATTTACAAGGTTGGCAATGGGAGAGCCTGTATCAAAAATCAGATTTCACTGATACTGAAACTGCATTCTTTTCTTTGCATCAAATTTTTTCCCAAACCCAAGGGTGCATCAACTTGAAGGGGCCGGGGGCAGGGGAGCACAAAAGGAGATATCTAATAATATTGGATGTAAAGGTTTATCTATAGATATTGTTCCCAGATTTAAAGCTTTAAAAAAATAGGGTTCTCAATTAAACTTATTTTCCAATAAATAATTTTCATATACCCCAAGTACTATCAGGTACATAATTGCACTAAAAAATAATGGTTTGCTATTATTCAAATTTAACTGCGGATCTTGCAATTTACCTGCCAATCTTATCTGGAGAGAATTTTAAAACAATAAAATTACCTAAAACTAGGTATGCTTTTTATTATTACTAGAGAGCAGCAATGCTAGCAAAACAATGTCGGTGGCAAAATGCTTCTCCCTGATGGGTGGACTTTCCCCATAATACCCTATACACACACACACACACACACACTGATTCACCACTTACCCAAACTGTTCTATAGATTTTGTGTCCCATGACATGTTAAAAAGTCCAGTGAGTAATCTAAAGGTGCCCACCATTCATTCCTTCCCTCCAGGTCTCCATTGAGAAGTGAGGTCTAATTTTCCTCCCCTTGAATCTGGGTTGGTCTTCAGGTCTTGCTTAAGCAAGAAACTATAGCAGAGGTGATATTCTGGGACTTCTAACCTGGAATATTAAAAGGTGTTGGAGCTTCTGTCTGAGTACTTAGAATGCTGGCTGTTTAGATGCTCCCTCTGAGAATGCTACCTCACAAAATCCCTGTGAGAAGCCAGAGGCTCGTAGTAAAGGACATGGCTAAATTCTCTTGAGGACAGTCACAGCTGAGTTGTCCGCCAGTAGCCACCACCCACCATCAACTGTCATTCATATTAGTATCTAGACCAGCTGAATGTGCTCATAACTCCAGCCCAGCCTCCATCTGATTGCAACTGCACTAGACACCCCACGGACAAACTACTCATCGGAACAATCTTGAACTGTGAGAGTAATAAATGGTTCCAAATCTGGGGGATGTACGTTATACAGCAACAGATAACAAGAAGAACAGGACTTTTGTCAGATTCAAAAAAGAAGTTCCATAGATATAATAATTCAAAATTATATTTCCCTCTTAGAGATTCACACCATGTAAGCACATATCAATCAACAGGTTGGGGAACTTCTGCAGGAAAAAAAAAAGCCCTGTTTGTGTTCAACACATTATTTCTTAATGTGTCTGGCTGTAAAATCCACTCTCTATAAAACTTCCATTAATATTTTAGGAAATAGGGTGGTGGGGAGATACCCTACTAGAAAACACTACCCTATTCCATACTATGTTCCATTAGACAATTATCTGCAGAAATATGTTTCAAAACTAACAAAATGACAAATCTTTCCAAAGGATGACATCTAAAAAAGAAATAAGATGTAGAAATATCTTTGTGATACAATACATATGGTAATCTTTGCTAAACAACAAATATGGATATTATTCTAATCAAGAAGATTATTCACACAGAGAGAAGGGGAGGGGATATCTGAAACTGACATGGTCCATTCCAGGAACCCTGGGATGCAAAATAAAAGAAACCAAGTGCAACCTTTATTTTTAATAGGTCTCAATATTGAAGCCTTCCATCTTAATAAAAACTGGAGAATTCCATTCAAAATTTCACTTCACAGTTGGAATTGCTTGACTTGGCTATAGCTGACAATCCAATTCAAATCTTCACTTTAAGTTGTGCTGCATAGATAGGGCCTTACTTGTAAAATAAATCACAGCTAAAGTACAAGGAATATTTGTCTCCACCTATTTGATTGAAATAGATCTTGAGTAATAAAAATACAATTCTCTAGCATTTCTTGACATAACTACCGGTTGACATATTTCCCCTCTTTAGTTCAAGATATTGAACTGAAAGATATTTTTTAACTCTTCATTTATCTCCTGTTAATAAATCATAAAGATAGCATATTCTTTTGCAGGTTTTCTTAAACATGAATGTTTTTAGAGTCAACTGCTTGAAGGAGAAGACATTTTTATTTATGGATTCAGCTGAGATGAAAGTAAAAAGCTGTATAAATAAATTGCTACAAACATTGCCTTCATTTTAATGTAGTTATAAAAGTATAACAGGTATTTACAGTGAAACACTGCATAGGGAGAAGGCGAACATGAAAAGAACCAAGAGAGATATAGATAAGATGAATTTGTGGTCTTCTTTGTGAAACTTAAGGACATCACTAAATGGAAAGTATGGTCTGTGTGAGCCATCAATGAAGAATAAGTGGCTCTTCACAAAATACATTATATACATTATCTTGTTTCATCTTTTCTAGTTCATTTTACAGATGAAGAGACTTGGGCTTAAATAATAAATCAATATGCTTTTGGATGTGGGCAGTAGCACATACTCCAGACGTAACAAACAACTTCTCAAAAATGATCACATACCCCTTGTTAAAAATGACTGTTAGAAGGAAGCAGAGAGGGAATGGGAGAGGGTAAAGAGGAGAAATGTTAGCTGAACTAGTATAAAATAGACTTCAAAATTCTGTCTAATCAAGCCATTGTTGGAGTGAGAAGTTACAAATGAAGGGAAGAGGCGAGAATGAACCATGTCATACTGCATGAGAGTTGGAGACAAAAGAATGAAGTCATGTTTAGCTTAACATAGATGGCTAAAAATGGAAACAGTTATAAACCTGTATATATGCACATGTCAATGAACTTATTGTTTATTATTATTATGAATGATTGGTTTATTATTTCAGCTCTATCTGTTGAGTGAGTCTTAAGGCAATGACATCCCAATAATAATGAGCACATCTAAGACCCAGATCTCAGTTTCTAAACCCATTCTTCCAGGCAAGCATCCAGCACTCTCTGGAGAAATTACTGATACTAGAGTGAAGGCAGGGAATATAAACCATGAGCCTGGAGTATCTATACTGCCAGAAAGTAACAAAGTAAGAGAAAACACAGTGGCAGGAAAGCATCAAATAAACAAAAGAGCCAACGGAGTTGGCTCATGATGGCCAAATTTGAAACAATTTAAGCAATAGAATAAATAATATAGTACTGGGTTAGAGCCCAACATTTCTGAGCCCATACAATATAAATAAATGACCAAATAAATAAATAAGAATAGGCAAGTCTCCCATGCAAAATTCCAAATTATCTATGTAAATATTCACTTTCAAGATGGTGGAACATAACATCCTCCTCTCACCTCAGGTGTGGGCTGTATGTAGTGACTTTCTTCCAATATTACAATATGGAATGGAGCAGAGGGGCAACTGAACAGTGAAAAAAACTGTTTCAACCAGGTGACCAAGCTTAAAATGACCAGTGAAAAGTCATGTTTATAGTAAACACTCTTAACGTGACATGATGGAAACATAATTTTCCTCTATGGCCTTCCCTCCAAGAACCCATAACCCCAACCTAATCATGAAAAAAAAAAAAATCAGACAAAACCCAATCAAAGGATAGTCTCCAAAATATCATCAAAACTGTCAAGGTCATGAAAAACTAGGAAATTCTGAGAAACTATCTCAGTTTAAGCCTGAGAAAATACAATAACTAAACATAATGTGGTATGCTGGATGGGATCCTAGGACCAAATAAAAGGACATTAGGTAAAACTGGAGAAATCTGAAAAAAGTGTGGACTCCAGTTAATAATAATATAAAAATACTGATTCGATTGGGGGGGGGGGGAATGCACCATGCTAGTGTAAGATGCTAATTGGGTAACTAGTTTGGGGCAAATGGGAACCTTCTGTACTATTTTTTGTACTTTTCTGTAAAGCTCAAACTATTATAAAATAAAAGGTTTATTTAAAACAAACACACACAGAGAGACATCTTCGAAATGGAATTTTGTTTAAATGTTGGTTCTTCTGATGGTATTTTGTGAGTCACTAATTCACCAAAGGTCAGTAAGATATTTCCAGCCAACTCTTGAAAACATGTACCAATGGAGGAGATAAACGAAGGCATGGATTCTTCAAACATAAGATATTTTAAATTATCTTTATATTTGCTTAGGAAGCTACTAAGGCAATCTTTCTCCTCTATTATCTGATTTCCCTTCTTTCTTGCATTTTGCTTGGACTTGCTACAACTACTCAGCACCTGTATAGTTACCAGGAGGCAGTGAGAAGCAGTAGTTACGATGCAACTGGTGGGGGAGTCAGGAATTCAAATATTTACAGGGAACTGGCCTACAGAGTAGACAAACCACACATGGATAAGGAGGAGTTAGCCATATGTTCAAAAGTTTTCATTAATTCTAAACTCAAGAATTCAAGGTTAAACTGGTCTTTTAAGTAGAGCACACTAATTGCAAATTCAAGTACTTAATTAGAGGGCTTTCCTCAACTTGGTCAAAAATTCATAGGGCATGGAAGCATTTTTTCTACTTCAATTCTAAGCAGCAGAGCGAATGAATATCCTGGAAGAACTTAACCCAGCATGGTGCAAAATGAAAGAGTCTCTTTCAATGAATGGCTTGAGAAGTTAGAGGAGGAGGGAGGTGCCACAGCAGTAGGTAGGGAGGAGACTTGGAAATCACACTTTATATTCCAATCACTTTAAGAATCCTGGCAGTTTCTGATCTCCCCAACTATTCAATTTTTCTCATTCCTTAAAGAGAGCAAACAAAGCAAAAGAAAACAGCCTCCGGGCTCAAAATAGCAGGTTTCAAACACTGAGAAGCATGATGCATACAACACCTTACAGCAACCCCACTGCACATGATTTCTGAGTAGCTGCCACAGGGAGCAAGGGGATACAGGCAAATGGATCATTCCAGAGTCCCCAGTTTAGGTTATTCACCAATCCTGGTTCAACAAGGCTGTTCAGGAGCCTTAAGAAGTTGCAGACTCTAAATACTAATGAAAATCCAAGCTGAGCACTCGTGATCTCCATCCAAGATGCCTCAAGCATGTCTGTAAAAGATTCTCCCTTCAGCTTCTCCTGGTTTCTTTTGATGCTCTGGTCCCAGGCACAAACAAGCGTGTCAATAGGAATGTTTCTCTAAATGAGACACATCCACAGAATTTTGTACTGGTTCCAAATTAATTATAATTTCTAGTTTTCACCCAGATGCCCTTCCCAGGGTCATCTGGTAATACCTCAGTTACACTCACCTCACGGGGGTGAGGGAGGGAGGGAGGGTATAGAGAGATAGTCTGACACTAACAAATAACTGCTTCGGGGGTACAAATGTTGGGCCCCTTGTCTCAGATGGGACATCTTTGGGTATGATTCATCCTGAATTCCCCAAGGTACCAGCGTAAGTTGAGATCTCAATAAAAAAAACACATCTTTGACTCAATTGTTCTTGTCCTATCTGAATTCACTCACTCCCTTGTAGATTTCATCTAAGAGCAGTTTCATAACTACTTGCACCAGAATCCATCTCTCAGGCTCTGCTTCTAGAAAGCCTAATCTAAGTTACCCTCAATTGGGTAAACAGAAAAATAGAAAAATTCTGATGATGATGATGATGATGAAGAAGAAAAAGAATGATGGTGATGATGACGGCAGCAACATCAACAACCACCAAAATATAACAATGGCAGCTTTATTTACTGAGTTTATCAGCAGGCACTGTGCTAAGGCTTGGGCAATCATCTTCTTTTAATTCCACAGAAACCCAGGATGTAGGTGCTATTTTAAACCCATTTTGTAGAAGAAACATTGATTTGAAGGAGTTAAAATAACGCTTGTCTAAAGTCACATGGCTAGTAAGGTAAAAAGACAGTACCAGTTAGTCAGCCTACAGCCTGGCTGCTAACTTCTACTCTAATTCAAACCCTGATAGATTTGACGATGACAGGATTATTAAAATTAAGCCACTTATCGTGGGGTTTCTCAGCTTAAGGACCCCCAAATATATCCTTAAGCAGCAAGTCTAGTCTAGTTCAGCAGCGAGTCTTGGTCAAGGGCACTAAAGAAAGTGTGAGGAATCATGGCCTGAAAACACAGCAAGAGCCAGCTGCTAATTTATAGGGTGCTGGGGACACCATGGAAAGGAAGGGGCCCCTGAATCTCCCCTTCAGGAGAGCTCTGACTGCAGGAAGTCAAAATCCACAGACAATCTTTAGGATATTTATCAGCTGACTTAAGGAATATTAGAGAACTAGTCCAGAGCTGTGGGCTACCCTGCGCTCTATTTAGGTTTATGACCTCTCGCAAACTGGCCATTTTCAAAAGTTGAAGAGGAAAGGAATTAGAATGTCTTCCCTTTCCTCTCCTCTCCCTGTTCTCTTCCCTGCAAACTGCACTGTACATGTCACCTCAACACAAGACTCCAGAGGGCTGTTTTTGCTTACAACAGCCAGTTAGAAAGTAAAGAGCAAGCCAGTCCTGCCAGAGACTCTGGTGCCCTGGCCAACTTCCCATGTAAACAAAGTGGGGACTCCTTTAAAGGAAAGATGCCCTTGGCTTTTTGAGGGTGAGAGTGATCGTCCTACAAAACCACAACCTTTCCCTGGCCTTGAGTTCTCCTTCTGCAAAACTCAAATATATGTGGTTTTACTTCTGTATAACCTTTTTCAGCAAACCCACAAGAATTTGGGTTCTAGTGTAAGCGATGTGCCAATTACCCCACTTGGGGATAATTAGAAAAAACAGAAACCAGGGTTTACGGAGTAAGAAGGAGGTAAGTCAGAAGGCAGAATCAGTGGAGAAATATTAGCCATGAAACCTGGAAGGAGAGGAGAGGAAAGATGAGAGTAAATCAGGGCCAGATTAGGACTTTCAGAGCTTGATACTTGGTGAAAAGACACTTGTAAACACTCAAGTCTACCTGTCCTTCAACACAAAATCTTTGTACCCTGAATGTTGGGTATAGTGTATGCCAACATTAAACTCGTTTCTTCTGAGTTTTTTATTAATTGCAAAATTCTGGGGACACCCAAACTGCTGGTCTCCTCCAATCTTTGGAAACTTTGCCTGGCCCCTCCCTAAGATGCTTGCCGACTATTGCACAAAGTAGCATGCGGTGGGTCTTAAAACTAAATCCTTGTATCCCTTGGTGGCGCAGCAGTTAAGTGCTGTGCTGTGGAGCTGTTGGCAGCAGTGGCACAAGTTCGATGCCCGGCGCAGGAGATTCCCACATGGCGCTGCAGATCTCTCCTGTTTCCCCTGCTGCTTCCCTCAGCAGTGTATTTCCCTTGATCTGCCTGTTCTGCCCCCCACTCTGTCTCTGGTGAAACCTCTCACCATCCCACGCCTCTGGCCTGTACCCCAGCCTGTATACAAAAATAAATCTTAAAAAAATTAAATTAAATTAAATTAAAAATAAATAAATAAATAAATAAATCCTTGTATCTAAATGTGTCTGTTGGGAAGAGGGAAACAGCAGTATGTGCATTAGTGTCCGATGTCTACACTCGGCATAAATTTTTATCAGGTAAATCTGAGCACCTACAATATTCTGCATTTTAGGGAGAGTACTGGGGTGGGACTGGGAAGATGGAGTCAATCCTATTGTGCTATAAAATTCCAACAGTATCTCACTATTCCCAACAAAACAAAGTAACTCTAGAAGCAAAATCACACCTGGATCATGGGCACTGTGTCATACTCATTATTAAAACCTTAAACTATGCCTGCCCTGATCTCTGTCACCTCTGTTCCCCCATCTCTCAGCCCCAGGTTCCCAGGAACCACAGCAACAGTAGGGGTCACCCATCCCACCCAGCCGGGATCAGGCCGAGTCCATTCTGAACCGCCAGTGCTGAGCATGGACGGCACAGCTGCTGTAGACGTGACGTTGAAACGGTGAGGTAGGGAAACCAGGAGCATTATTTAGTAAACAAGCACCATAGGATGGTAAAGAAGAGGGCAGTGGCGATGATCACTCAACCACAATCAAAGAAATACATTTTCAAATTGCCAAAGCAATTCTATATCCTGTTAGTTTAAAGTTTCTTAAGCATCACTGCACACGACAGCGTGCGCAGGACTATTCTCTTTGGTGTTGGAAAGACAAGCCTCTCCTTCTCAAATGGGAGTGTTTTCTAGCGCCTCATTTTCTGGAGCCTAATTGTCCACTAGCACCTTCCCATTTCTGAAGTTAGCATAGCCCAGCCCTTTAGGACTCTTGGATACAGATGCTTCCCTAGGCACAAAGCAAATGGTTGCACAACCAAGATCAAGGACATGTGTCTGGCCAACTACAGGCAACTACAGGCAAAAGAAAAAGAGCAGTAAAAGCACAGCTGCTCTCCAAGTACGGCTGAAGAGCTTTCCTAAAAATCCGTGGTCTCACACTCCCTTTGTCTCCCTCCCTCCCCTTCCTCTCCCTCCTCTATCCTCCCTTTCTCTCTCACAAAGTCTTTGTTTTTCAACTTTTACATCTTATCTATGATATACAGTCTTTGTACTTGGGGGGAAAAAGTCAAGAAAAAAGGAAACGAGGAAGGAGCAATTGGAGAGAGGGAGGGAAATAAAGAAGGGAGGATGGAGAGAGGAGAGAGGGAAAAAGGAAGGGAGGTAAGGATGAAGGGAGGAAGGAAGGAAGGAGGAAGGAAGGAAGGGGAGGAAGGGGGGAGGGAGGGAGGGAGGGAGGGAGGGAGGGAGGGAGGAAGGAAGGAAGGAAGGAAGGAAGGAAGGAAGGAAGGAAGGAAGGAAGGAAGGAAGGAAGGAAGGAAGGAAGGAAGGAAGGAAGGGCCTCTATTCCAAATTCCAATTAAGTCACAGCCCAGGGAAATATTAGTGTAATAATTTTGAATAACCTCCCTGCTTCAAACTGAAAAATTCAACACCTTTTCCCATACATTTTGTTTCATAAAGAACTATTTTTCTTACAAACCTGGAATCTGTATTAAGAACCTCTTGGTTTCCATCACCAGTACATCATCACTCTAATGAATTACTTTCTGCTTGGTAATATCTTGCTTAGTTTTTATTTTCTAAAACTACACTTTAGAAATGACACAGTGGAATTTTAAAAGATATTACAAAATTAAAATTTCTGCCTGTTGCAGTTTCTAGGAACTAAAGCTGATCCTCATCAAATTATGCTAATTTACTGTACAGCGTTTAATTAAATCTTACCCCAGGCAATCTATTTAAAGGGTTTATTTTTACAGCTTAGAACTTTCGAACACAAAAATGCTTTTCAATTTAAATTAAAAAAAAATACTATTCACTGAAGTTCATTAGAAAAAAATTTTCTTTTATATTCTGGGCTTACTCCAGTCCCCCTCTCTTTCTCCTTCTCACTCTTTGTCTCCTTCTCTTTGGAGGGAGAAAAATGTTTCTGAGAAATTATCTTCTGAATAGGAGACGAAAATTTTGTTTTTAATGGCAGTTTCCTTGAACTGGACCATTTCCCAGACAGATTGTGTGCAGCTAAATCCACATATAAGTGGGGATAAAATGGGTCCCTTTCATCAGGAGGTGACACTCCAGATGCTACAAGAGCACACATGGCCTGAATGCCACTTACTCCTCAGGTTTACGTTCATTACTAAGAAAAGTGGACATTCCACAGGCTGTCTGATCTCCTTACCACAGGCTAGAGATGGAATGACCCAGAGCCCCTGGCACAATCATCAGACAGCTGACAGAAAAAGACCTGGGCTTTATACCTCTCTCCAACAGCTACTGAGCAGCTGCTGCTAAACTAACCCATGGCAATGTGAAACCAGAGCCAGGTGACCTTTCACCCTGCAACAGTTTGCTCTCAGCAGGAATTTTTTGGTCCTTCTTGATAAAATATTATATCTGAATATATAGCATTTAATATTAAGTTTAAGTAGGACGATGCTTTACAATTGTTTTCTAGAACAAGTACTATAAATCTTTATGAAACTCTACCATTTCCTGGATTTCAATTAAAATAGTGACCACTGTCCTCTGACATATGACATGGCATGGCATCACTGAGGTAATGGCCTTTTCTCCCAAGGTCTTCTTCACCAGGATATTCTTTTACCCTGCTGTGTGACATCTGCCCTTTTCAATTTAAGTCACAGAGAGGAAGCACCATCTCCCATATGTCAAATCCACTCAACCTCTCTGGCGCCGATGTGTTAGAGAGCTTTCAAGATGGCTTCCACTGATCCCTGTCTACTGGCGTTCCCCTCTTGCATCTCCCTTCTACACTCTGCCAGGATTGGTCTGTGTGGCCAGTGGATTGCGGTAGAAATGGCATGTCACTTCCAGATTTAAGTTCTAAAAGATGACATCTTCCATCTTGGGTACTCTCTCCCTCTCCGTCTCTGTCATTCTCAGCACTTTCTCTAGAAGAAGCCAGTACCATCCCAGATAACACCCAGGCAGACAGTGGAGATGCCCATGTGTCAAGGAGTTCCAGCAAATAACCAGCAATCTCACACATCACGGGACTGCTAACAGCCACAAAAGTGAGCCTGGAACCAAATCCAGTTAAACCTTCAGATGAGACGTCAACTCCTGCCAACACTGTGATGCATTTTATGAAAGGCAAAGCCAGAACCACCTAGCTACCCAGATTCTTAATTCACCAAAATTGGGAAATTAAATGTTTATTGCTTTAAGCTGTTAAACTTGAGGGTGATTTGTTAAATAGTAATAAATAGCTAAGATGAGAATGTTAACTTTTCCTCTTCTGGTATCTCAAAAGCAAAGTCTGAAAAGAAAAGAATTCATTTGATTATTTTTATCATAGGAACTCAGTGCAGAGAATCGTTTATACAGATGATAGAAAGGCTGAGAACTCAGAACAGTGAAACAGGAATTTGCAACATTAATCAGCCACCACCATCCTTAGACTAGAGTGGCAAAGAGAAGTGGTGATGCTGGTAGAGGCGTGCACCTGATTACTCTCCAGCACGGCAGTCAGTGTGTGATAGAAATTTCTAAGATAATGAAAATTATATGAGGCTGGACCACCAATATGGTAGTTAATAGCAACACGTGGCTACTTAGCACTTAAAATGTGTAACTGATGAACTGAATTTTTTACTTTTATTTTATTATTTATTGACTTATTTTGACTTTCATTTATTTTATTTTGACTTTTATTTAATTCATTTAAATGCATAAAACTAGAGATGATAGTGGCGATCATATTGCCCACTGAAGCTCTAGAAACTGACCCCACAGTAGTCATTCCTCCGGGAAACTTTGGAAAACATGGAGCTCCTGCCTACAATGCCTACAGAGCTAGAGAAGGCCTTGGAGACAACCCCTGGCATCTCTCATTCCCACTATCACCCATCACTTCCCTCTCCAATTTTCCTGCTAGTGCTCCCCACTGGTGATAGGTAACAGGAGGCAGATTCTGAGCCAGCATCCCCATGAGATGAGGAGCAGGGAAGGTGCCAACTTCAAGGGAGAACATGCCCAAAGGAGAACTCAAAACTTGATGAGCTCCAGGATATCCCCAAGCATACACCTTTCTCTTGATAAAGAAAACACCATCATCTCCTTCTGGTTGGTGCAGTGCCTTGGAAGCAGTCCTGGGACTCAGCCAATTTAGTATTTTCCTCCAAACAAGTACAGTGCTCTCCCAAAAAGGAACTCAAATTTCTCATTCCGGCTTGTTTCATGTGTTGCATGGGCTCTTGAATTTTCAATGCTGGGCTATAAACTGCTGTACTCTTTGTCCATTGCCATATAATGAATTACCGTTCAAGCAATACACATATATTACTTTACAGTTTTCATAGAAGTCCAGGTAGAGCTTACTTAGCTGATTCCTCTGTTGACAGACGTAATCAAAGTGTTGGTAAGGGCTACAGTCCCATCTGGAGGCTTACATGGAAAAAAATCCCCTCATCCAAGTTCATTCAGGGTGTTAGAAGAACTTACTTCCTCTCGTTTCTAGCTGGTAGTTGTCTGCAGGCTTCTGTAAAGTTCTGGAGGCTCTCATAGTGCCCCACCAAGTGGCCCTTTCCATGGGTATTTCACAGTATGACTGATTGCTTCTTCAAGGCCCACAGGGGATTTTCTTACTCTAGTCAGCTAAGCAGAATCATATATAACAAAAGGTAATCATGGGCACGACACCCCATTACCTCTGCTATATAATGCAACCTAATCAGAGAATGGACACCTCATCACCTTTACTATATTTTCTTGCATAGGAGAAAATCACAGGTTCTACCTGTCCTCAAGGGGAGGGAAATCAAGCAAGGATTTTACTCATTAGAGGTTCACCTTAGGCCGAGGTCTCCATACTGCTGGAAAACAAAGTCTGTATCTTACTGATAGTTGATGTTTATATTCATAAAAATACCACAGTTCTTTGCACACTAGAATTATTTCATATTCTTTTCTTGGATTAGAAATTTCTACTTCCTGTGCCTCCCTGGTGGTGCAGCGGTTAGGCGCTGAGTTGTGGAGCTGTCAGCAGCTGCGAAGCGAGTTCGACGCCCAGCGGGGCAGATTCCCATATGGCGCAGCAAACCTCTCCTGCCTCGCCCGCTGCTCCCCTCAGCAGTGTGTTTCTATCGATCTGCCTGTTCTGCTCCCCACTCTGTCTCTGGTGAACCCTTTCGCCGTCCCACGCCTCTGGCCTGTACCCCAGCTTGTATGTATAAATAAAAAATCTTTAAAAAAAAAAGAAAGAAAGTTCTCTTTCCAAGTGAAAATGCTCCTTGGGAAACTTTGCTGTCCAACATGCAGCAAGGTAGGAAAAGTATGGGAAACAGAATGGTCCTGGAGATAAACCATCTGCTTGGCTGGAATAGACAGTAAGATATCCCAGCCTCAGAGTACAGTACAGGCTTAGCTACCTAGACAAAAGCTCAGACACAAGGGTTTATTGCATATTTCAGGAATATGGTTTAAGACAGAATTCATACATATACAGCTATGCCATAGGTCAGGACACAGATGGGATTTATTTGGCTCATAGATGACATTTTCAAGTCAGGAAATTATATACCAAAATTCAGATTCATTCGCCTCTTGAAATGGTAATAATCAGCAGGCTGTGACTTGTGACCACCCCCTTTAAATGAGGCATACACTTTCCAGTCCATTGCAATTCTTATCCAGTCCTCTCCACTCGAAGTCATATGAGTTTACAACCTCTGATGTGAGCACAATGTTGCAAGGGGTTCCCCAAAGTGGCCCAGCCTCAACACCCAAAGAGAAAGAAAATGACTGTACTTCAGAAGTCTGGGCCAGGAACTGAGCTCTAGGGGGTCTCTCAATGTGGTCAGCACTTGCCATAGAGTGGTTGTGTTAAGATGAACCCAAACGAGCTATAAGGAAACTGTAGAGTAGTTTTATTCTTCATTCAGGATGGGGGTAGGAAAGAAGGTAAGTCCCGCAGAGGTTTGCTAGGAAGGCTCCTCCATGCTCTAAAATCCTATGATTAGAATTAGCTTACTATAGAATGGTAAGGAATTCACAGAATGCAAGAATGCTACTTTGGTGAACCTCAAAACCCTCATCCTCAGGGCAATATACATAGAAAAGGACATAATGTTCCTTCTTACCAAGGTAGAGGGGCAGAGAGCTGAGCTATGTCTCCCAGCCAGGATGGTTCCAAAAAAAGAGATGTAAGGTAAGCCTGCAACTGGAAACGCAAGAAAATTCCAAGATGAGAAGAGGGAAGAGGCTGGGGCTGAGAACACTCTTAACACACTCACCCCAATGTAACTGTGTGTCCAATGTACCAATTTCCCTGACTCTCAAGAAACAACAGGATCTTATAGAGGCGCTACTTGTGGCACAATCATATGTCATAGACTAAGATCCAAATCACAGTTTGGGGGGCCCTAATCTTACTTTTATCAGATAATGTTTCAATCAGTCTGGGAAAATGAATTTCATGCAACAGGAATAATTAAGTATTCCTCCTACCAGTCCTCATCCCTGCTAGTCTACTTAATACCTGGCTATTAAATTAAGGGAAAACATATATATGATATGGTGTGTGTGCTTATAAGCATGTGCGTATTATGTACGTATGCACAAGTGATATATATGTGTTTGTATATATGCCTATGATTGCAAAAGACATCAAATTAGAAAATGGCAAATCGAGATAGCCAAGCAGGTCTACAAAAGTCCAGTTCTCATTGGAAGGTTTGGTTATATAATAGTAAGTAACAAACTTCCCCAATAACATTCATTTATTTACCTCATGCATTTGCAATTGGCAGTTAAATATTGACCAAAATCTAATAGACTACCATGACAGACTCCCTAGAATTATTGTTAATTTAAAATATAAAAAAAGTTATAGTCCAGGGTGGTGCAAGGGTTAAAGTCTCAGCACTATCAAGATATTACCAGCCACTGTGGCCTGAGTTTGATCCCCAGTCGAGGAGCTGACCCACATGGCGCAACAGACCTCTCCTGTTTATCCGCTGCTCCCCTCAGCAGTGTATTTCAGTAGATCCACCTGTTCTGCTCCCCACTCTGTCTCTGGTGAATTCTCTCACCCACCAAACCTCTGGCCTCCACCTCTGGCCTACATATTCTTGTATGCATAAGTAAATAAAAATAAATCTAAAAAAAATTATGGCTCAATTTCCAGATTTACAAAACAAAACATAGCCCCCAAACACACATGCACACACTTGCACTATACAAAGTGGTTACTTCTAAGGCAGAAAATGAAGAGACACCTATCCGTTTTTCAAAATATTTCTATATTTTTGAACTTGTGAAAATATATGCAGTTGTTACTTAAGTTATTCAAAGTAACTTTTAAGAAGAGACTTTACAAAGTCATCTAAAAATCAATTTTGTTAAGTCTAGCAATGCTTACAACCCATCCTTAGAACAATTGATCAATGTCCACTTAAATCACTCACCAATACTTCTCCCTACCCTTACACTCAATAGACTTTATTATCTACTTAACACATTTTGACATTTATTCTTAAGTCTGAAAAGTACATGTCTTCACTTCCAATGAAGCCAGTAAGTAGCTGAAGGCAAGAATCTTTTCTCATATTTTCCAGTTCATGCCCTCCCATCCTCTGGTGCATAGTTTCACACAACAAATATGTAATTAATGTAAGTTAAATTCAAAACACTTTAAGTCTCTTTTATAAGTTAAAAATTTGGTTGTTGCAAATGTTTGAAAGGATGGCAAGTACTGATGTACAGGAATACAAATGTCTACTTAAAATGTATACCTTCTAGAGTCTGCAGCATTGTTCTCAGTCTGAATTATGCAGAGGCAGGAAAGAGAGAGAGAGACGTGCATTTTGAGCAGCCTGGTTCTTTCATTTACTACTGACCATCATTATTCTCTTTATCCTCTGGGTATTAGAAGTCCTGTGTCACCTTAAAAATTATCTCAAAATAGTGCATTGCTGTGTTTCCCTGAGTTAAGTGGAAGCAAACACAAAATAGAAAACTTTTGAGATATAGGAATAAAGTCACACATACAAAAAGTTTGTTATGCCATTACTGATTAAAGGAAAATTTAGAAGTAAACCAAATGTCAAAGATAGAATATTTTGATAAATTAGGATCTATCCCCTGGATCAGAAAATTCTGCAAAGTCATGTTTCTGAGATCTAGTTCAATACGGAAAATTGAATCCACATTTTAAAAAAGTTTCTTCCACTCTCAATTCCTATTTAAATGGATAGCTGAAATTAAAAATGGAGATGCTATGCTAGTTAGAAACCAGGTAAGGATTTAATCTACCAGTCAGACATTTCAAATAATTATAACAAATCAAGTAAAGGAGACCAGAGGGAGAAAAGAAAAAGGAAGAATAAAATCACACCTGAGAAATCACTAAAGGGGACACCGATCCTTGATGCAAATACTTCTTTATGATGTGTCAAAGAAAAATTATGCAACTATTAAAATAACTTATGAAATCATATAAATACATAGCAGTCATTGAGTTTGAAATTCACAGACAATTCCAAACAAAACTTAGGAGTCCTTGTTTTCTCACAATTACCTCCAGGGAGAGAAGATAGAAAAGCTTTCTCAGTTGACCATTTTAAAAGAGAAGCATACATGCCTTTTAATCATTCTGGGTTTAATCTTAATATTTCTATCAATTTAGAGATAATCATTAGGGGTTTCAACTACTTATTAAAGGGTAAAAATGAAAATCTGCTCACAATGTTCTTCATCCAAAATGGAAGAAAGAAGGTGCACCACTTGGTCTCCTAGCTTTAGTGACAGCACCAAAACTTGCTACAAATCTACATCCATCATGACAATGGTGGGGGGGAAGGGGTGGTGCTGGCTGTAGTATTAATAACACTGTTGGTCCATGGTGTTTGGCAATCCAAAGACACTTATTCCTGGAAACACCACAAGAATTGGTGCATTCTCCTTTGAACATCACAACTATTTCATTGCATGCCAAAATCTCACCTAGAATCCTCAAGCTGTATCTATCAACAGGTGCCCATTCCTCAAAACTATATTTTAAAGTTCACCTGCCATTTAATTTCTTCCCGACTTACATGGACTAAAACATCAATTATTATTGGCATAATTGCTTTATCTTCCTTAGTCAGACAAAGCATATATTATTAACTATAATTTTCTTTCATTAAAAGTTACTTTCTTTCCTATGACAGTAACAATTTAGTTAAAAAAAAACCTATTTTTGTTAAGTATTACCATAAATTTTATTAGTGGTAATAAAAATAGTTTGAGCAATTCAATGAAAATAGAAGGGAGGAATGAATATGGTTTGTTGAAATTGACAGTGCATATTTTTTAATTATGTTTCAAAGATTATGGGAAATATACACTTTTCTTAACCTACTCTAAAAGAAGAGATTCTCAATTTTATTTAAATAGAAAAAAATGTTTTCCTATTTAAGGATGTATGTATGTTTCTATACATTATAAGAATACGTCTATAATGTACAGACGTATGTATGTATATTCATCTAGATATGTACATATTCAGATTAATCAAAGTTACGTCCAATATCTGCCACCTCAAAACTGAATTTACCTATAATTCATTTTCTTGAATGTGTTCAAAACTTCCTATAATCAATATATCTTAAGTTAATAAACACAAAGTAATACATTTAAATAAAACAACATAATGAAAAACAAATCATTCTACTTGTAATAGGTTAGTATTACGAATCTAAAAACAGAAAACAGAATTTAAAGGCAAATCATTATTTCACTTTCTATTGAACTTCCCAGTATCCCAAAACTATAAAACATTGTGCTTTCTCACTTCTTCACAGAATTACTATGGTGATCTGATATAATGTTTGAACTTTGTAGAGGCCAATGTAAAGATAACTGCCTACTTAGTGTCTAGAATCTGATTTTGATACCATCACCTATAATTTCTAATGGCAAATCACAGTGGAGGAAATAAAAACTTTAAATTTAAAAGAGGACAGAAAACATTTTCTAGTATGTAACCCAAAATGCCAGAGAAATGACACAGTGATGGCACAAAGCAAGAGATGCATACAATTTAATTGTGTTGCTCACAAATCAAAAATGGAGAAATGGGCTCCATGAAAACATTTGGAGTTCAAATCATAACCAGCAAGGTCAGGTCATGAAAAAAAATTTTGCTTCTGAATCACGAATTTCAGTAATTTCAAAGTAAGAGAATTAATTATCAGAAAGAAAATTAATCATCAGAAAATCTGTCACTAATATACAGAGTCAAATACAGCAGCAAAAAGAGCCACACAGTACCTAGATTGCCAAATTATGGAGCTCCAATTGTAACTGATGGTAGTTCATTTTTATGAGACTTTAGACTTTGTAAATAATCTTTGATTGAAAATAGGATGATTGCAATGTACTATAATAACACGGTATATGGTCTCTGATGATAGTAGCTGAAATCTGACAACAAATTGAAACACTTGGACAAATAACAGAGAAACACTCAACTACCTTGGCAACAGGTATAATTATGATGATAAAATTTTGTTTCAAACCTTTAGTTTTTAAAGGGTAAGTATGTACTTGTAAATAGAAAATTTATGTAATATGCATAGATTCCTAAGAACATTAAAAAGATAACTACATAAGGCACTGGAATAAAAGTAAAGATGGATATCAGTTAATGAGGGCAAATATCTAATCACACTTAGGTATAATACATCATAATTTACTCCTTTAGCAATTTTATACATTAAAAAATTGGCTAAAGATGAAAACAAAAAAGAATACAATAGTAGAAGTTGTTCCAATTATTGGGATTTCTGCTCATCAACTCTCTCAAGAGATAGATGATAGATAGATAGATAGATAGATAGATAGATAGATAGATAGATAGACAGATAGAAGATAGTAGATAGAAAGATAGACTCAAAAACATACATATTTAAAAACTGGTTTATAATACTGTATATGATGTAAAGGTATAAAATCATATGCTTCAGGTGTATGTGATCATACTACAACCCACCATAAAGGCACCCATCATCCTGCCCAATACATTGTGCCCCTCCCCACTTTTTCCTCCTCTTTCCCTCTCTGCCCCACTCCTGTAGCCTAAATTTTACAGTGGAATTTCTAGAGTGTGTCATGGGTTTAGATTTAACTGCTCCATTGTTTCTCTATATAAACACCATTGGTGTTTGTCTTTATCTTTCTGACTTATTTTGCTTACCATAACCCCCTCTAGTTCCATCCGTATTGACACAAATGACAAGAGTTACCTTGTTATAGATAAGTACTATTGTATTGTGTATATATGCCATATCTTCGTAATCAGCTCATCTGTCCTTGGGCACTAAGGTTGTTTTCATAACTTGGCTATTGTAAATAGTGCTGCAGTGAACACAGAATATTGTGTGTGTGTGTGTGTGTGTGTGTGTGTGTGTGTGTGTGTGTGTGTATCCCTTGGAATTTGTGTTTTGACATTCTTCAAGTAGAAGCTTAGTAGTGGAAGTGCTTGATCATATGGTAGATCTATTTTCAATGTTATGAGTAATCAACTACTGTTTTCCATAAAGGTGAGACCAGTTTACACTCCTACCACCAGTGTCTAAGAGTTCACTTCCACATCCTTGCTGACACAAGATACTTCTGATCATTTTGATATGACTAATTCTCACAGGTGTGAGGTAGTATCTCATATGGTTTTGATTTGCATTTCCCTGATAATGAGCATCTTTTTCATATGTCTATTGCTACCTGTATGTTGTTATTGAAGAAGTGCATAGCTCTTCTGCCAATTTTTTGATAAGGCTATTTTTTTTTCCTATTTGGCGAACTGTATAAGTAACTTTATAGGTCGTGGATATCAGCCCCTTGCCACATGTATGGTGTGCAAACATTTTCGGGTGTCTTTTCATTTTAGTGATAGTTTCTTTTGTTGTGCAGGTTTTTAGCTTATTATAGTTCCAACTGTTTGTATTCTCTTGCTTTTCTTGCTATTGGAAATGAATTCACAAAGACAGCACTGAAGTCTATGTTGGGGAATGTTTTGCTTATGTTTCCTTGTATATGTTTTATGGTCTCAGGTCTTACATCCAAGTCTTACATACTTTGAGTTAATTTTTGTGTATGGTGTGAGACAGAGGTCTAGTTTCCTTCTTTTGAATATGGCTGTCCTGTTTACCCAGCAGCATTTATTAAAGAGACTTTTCTTTCTCCAATGTACAGTCTGGCCCCCTTTGTTGTAGATTAAATTTCCACATAAGTGTAGGTGTCTTCTGTATTCTCAATTCTAATCCATTGCTCTATATGTCCATTTCTGTTCCAGTACTATACTGTTTTGATTATTATAACTTTGTAGTATATTTTGCAGTTTTGCCACTGTTTTCCTGTCTCTTTTTCAGGATTGCTATGGCTATTTGAGATCTGTGTGGTTCCATATTAACATCAGTAATGTTTCTTCCATTTCTTTGAAGAATGTCTTTGAAACTTTGATAGGGATTACATGTAATCTATATATGGCTTTGAATAAGATAAATGCTTTAACAATGTTCATGAGCAAGGAATATCTTTCCATTTCTTTATGTCATCTTCTATTTCTTTTAACAAGTTCCTATAGATTTCATTGTACAGGTCTTTCACCTGTAAGTTTGCTCTGAGGTATTTAATTCTATCTGATGCAACTGTAAATAGGGTTGTTTTCCTGATTTTTAACTCTTCTATGTCATTGTTTGCATATATGAATGCAATTGACTCTTGGAAATTGCTTTTGTAACCTGCAACTTTGCTGTACTGCTTTATTGTTTTATTATACCCAGTCAGCTGGGGTCCTGGCATATTTTGACAAAAGGTCAAAGATTGCATTACCAAATCTGATCTTTTCAATAAAAAATGACATCCTAATAATTGAGATTTTAAAAGTACTTAACACAAAAATAGGTATTTTCTTATTTTATTTTTCTTTTTTAAAATAACTTCTTCAGTTTAAATAACAAAACAATACTATCCCCATACAACCAAGAATTAATGTCTGATTTTTCAATAATCTTGAGTTTGATTTGAAATTATTGGCCCCAACCCATCTGAGATTGATAACATGGTAAAAGTAACAGGCTCTAATGGAAGGGAAATAAAAAATAACCCAAAAGATGTGAGCATTTTTGTATGGGAAAATAACATTTCAAACTCTTAGAGAAAGATAGAGCTCATTAATAACAATTCTCAATGTACAAGTCCTTTGTTATGTCCACAGTATCTTGGCATAAACTCTGTACTCAGCAACCAATAAAAGTTATTGGGTAATTCAATAAGAAAAACTGATCAAGAAAAATATATATTGGTTCTAAAATATATAGAAGTTTAAAATGCAACTCTAAAATAATGGCAATTATTCCTCAAGTTAGTTTTGTATATCCCTTACTAAACAAAACAAGCATACACAAAAATAACAGAAAATGAAATAAATGGGAAACATGGATATATCCAAATACATAAAAACAAAAGGAGTATATGAAAGAAAAAATAGAAATGGGCAAATCATCTCAAATGTGTGAAAAGGAATAATTATAATTTAACAAATCAGAAGAAATGATTCTCAGAAAAAATGACCAATAATAATTGTAGGAAAATCATAATATACATATAAATGGCTCAATAATCTTGAAAGCTAGTTGTGCTTACTAGTAATGAATAAATATATATTAATGCCATTGAGAAATACCATTTTTAACTAAAGAGTTACCAAAGACTAAAATAAAAAGATAATTACTAGGGTGGATCCTTGCTGAGAGTCAATAACAAAGTATAGATCAAAAGCTACACAAGCATACATTTTAACCTAATATTCCACATTTATCTCAAATCACTTATCAATATAGATATTAATACTGATATACAATTAAGTTCTTTGTAAAATTTATAATAGAAACAACTGCAGAAAAGTCTAGGTACCCATAACAGATATTAGTAAATGCTCCTATTCTCCAGTATCTCCTTCTTTGTTTTGTAATAACACCACCACTCTACTAGCAGGTTTTATCAGATGACATTTTTATGAGGAAACAACTTGACTTTCCATAAGGAAAAAGGTGCTCGTGAAATCATTCCAATCAAACAGAAGAGGGCAACACCATTAGAAAAGAAGACAAAAAATACAGAGGAAGTCTGGATTTCAGGGACTCATAGAGAAAAGCCACTGTGGGGGAGAGGCAATTTCTCCTTCTACTATTGTCCTTACAGGCGATTAACCAAATTAATATCAGGCAGTTTGACAAAACAACTTAAGGTGAATTGCACAATTATAGATCCCCATGACAGTGAGGCAAACTGGGGATATATAGCCATCTTAGGTTAAGGAGAACAGTGCAGGGATCTGGGATTTTAAAGGGAAGGAAGACTCCTCACAAGAAGATTTTATTTTATTTTATTTTGTTTTAAAGTTTTTTTTTTAAAGATTTATTTATTTATACATACAAGCTGGGGTACAGGCCAGAGGTGTGGGGCGGCGAGAGGGTTCACCAGAGACAGAGTGGGGAGCAGAACAGGCAGATCAGAAATACATTGCTGAGGGGAGCAGCAGGTGAGGCAGGAGAGGTCTGCCACACCATGTGGGAATCTCCCTGGCTGGGCGTCGAACTCGCTGCCAACAGCTCCACAGTGCAGCGCTCAATAGCTGCACCACCAGGGAGGCCCCTCACAAGAAGATTTTAAAAATCACATATTTGGTAAAAAAAATTGTTGGCTGGCCATGCAGAATACAATGGGAGAGGAATTTTAAAGATTTTGCTAGAGTCCTCTCTTTCTGTTGTTTCTATCATTAGTTTTCACATCCATTGAAATTAACTCCAATGATAGCTAGCTTCCTGGAACAAACCTTTTATCCAATTTCCTTTGGGCACTTAAAGGAAGAGGGAAGGTAAAAAGTCCTTCCTGAGTCATTTGAATCCCAATTACCTGTTGATTAAAACAACCCACAGGTCAAAGTGGCATATTTTTGGGTCACATCTTTTGCTCCCAGTCAGCACCTATCACAGCTAGGCCACTTGCCTATCCCTGTGTTTTATCAAAATAGTAATAAATTTCTATTATATCTGATTGGTTAAAATGTGTTCAGGTCTCTTTGTCACAGTTGCTTAGTCTCTCCCCTAATTAATATAATATTTAACAGTACAGACTTATCTAAACAACTTTATGCATATGTAGAACACTTTTAGCTACTGAAAATAATATTCCTGAAAAAAAAATGTGAAAAAATGGGAGAACACTCATGACATGCAGATTAGTTACTATTCTGGATAAAAATATTCACAAACAATAGAAATATATTAAATCCCAATGTAGAGATACATAAAAAGAGTTAAAAGAGAGCAAAAGAACACAATATAACAATGGTTATAACTAGATAATAGAAATATTGATAACTTATTTTTCTACATTTGTATTCTCTTGGCAGGATATTATAAAAGAAGAAATGCTATGAATAAAACCAAAATCTGATAAAGGAATGCCAATGCCATAGTTAAAAATGAGATATTTAAACCTCGAACTGTTCAAGAGTGAAATAGCTATGGTGAAAGGAATTTACTTTATGCAGAGCAGGAGCTTAATATGTACTTATTAAGCTGTGTTACAAATACAGCTCCATGAAGGGGTTTTCTCCACCCCCACTTACCTGCAGCTGCCTTGGATTACAAGTTCCAGTGTGCCATGAACTGGACTTCCTGAGTGGAAGAACTACTGGAAACTAGGTGTATAGTGAAGCATCCCTGCTTGGCATATAAATGAACACATGCAGGCTAAAGGACTCTTGTTTATGCAGTCCCAACTTGTAACCTGCTACTGCTGGGAAGAAATGTGGAGGAGATACATGGAGGAAAAACATGTAGACTTGGAAGAGACACATGGTGAGAGGCACCTGAGTAGATTGTCCTTAGCAGAGACAATGGCAGCTATTATCTTGATTTGCAATGTTTTGTCTTTCCTTCTGTCCTAGACTGGCCAGGGCCTTTAAGCCCCTTCATTGTTGTTCTTGACAGAGGGCATCTTAGACTTGTGGCAGACTTTCAGGCCTTAGCCACCCCACTTTGGTCCAACCCTCTTTGGCTAAGCATTTGCCCACAACAAGATGGGTAATTTTGAAGGCTTTATTGTTAGTAATACCTTTTCTTCTCCCCTCCCCCTATGCACACAAATTCTAATAAAGATCCATCACACTGAGTATGCTTCCTTTGCCTTTGTGTGGCAGATGAAAGAATCCCTTTTAGAGCTTGTACCCCTTCAAAGTTTGGGGTACCCGCATGCCCCTTGGTCATGTGCTAAAAATTGGACTAAAGCAAATATATTTTCCATGGAAATTTTAGTAGTAATTTTATGAACTCATGGAAATTACATGTTCAAATTTAACCTTACTTCCAAAGTTTGCAACTATTTACAACATATTCAGCATATATCTAGGATTTTTATATCAACTATCAAGTGATTTATTCCATGTTAAATAATTTCAATATGTACTTATTTATCTTTTGTGTGACTTAAAAGCCGAAGTGCTGTTCAATATAAAAAGTGTTGTTAGTTGTTCAGTCAGAAGATTGCTTGGCACAAGATTGAAACTTAAGGCATGTAGACCCTCCCCTGATATCATAGAAACCTGATTGAATATAAATCTAAAACAGAAAGGCAAACAATTTCTTAGTGACGCAGAATTACAAATTCAAAATTACAGGGTAATCTTTTTTTACATTGATTTCTTTAAGATGAGATAATATTTTTCTATTGAAAATTCAGGCAAAAGATTAAAAACTATATTCAGCATTTATGTTTCCATCTAAATATCCCAATCTGCTTGAATTTGAACACTTTACAATATGTCTTAAAAGTGTTAACCACTTAGGGCCTCCTGGTGGTGCACGGATTAAAGTCTCTGCACTATCAAGCTATCACCAGCCACTGCAGCATGAGTTCAAACTCTGGCCAAGGAGTTAACCCACATAGCACCGCAAACTCTTCCTGTCTTACCTGCTGCTCCCCTCAGCAGTGTATTTCAGTAGATCTGTCTCTTCTGCTCCCCACTCTGTCTCTGATGAATCCTCTCACACACACACCTGCCTCTGGCCTACACCCCAGTTCTTACATGCATAAATAAATAAAAATAAACCTTTTTAAAAAAGTATTAACCAATTAAAGGTGCAAGAAAACTTTGAAACTCTAAGGGTTCCATTAAACTTTTAGATGCCCCTATTATTTGTTGACTTTAGGACAATAATAAAGACTAGAATTAATAAATTATTACTGTCCTTAACACAAGATCATAGGTCAAGGTGACATCTAACCTTGCCTACATAACTGTCAGTTCAATTCTTAATGAGTCAATCCAGATAAAGATGAATTCATTGACTATCTCCAGGTAGAAATAGCTAAAATGAAATATAGATTTAAATCTAGCAATGAAACTATGTAGACTCAACTGGTATATTTCAACATTTTTAACTATATAAAAAAAACAAATGCCCAGAGTTGGCAGTTCACATCCTGGTAGAGATAAGGTGACCCTCACAGAAGATGATTTTTACGGAGCATTCTGTTTCCTCCATCTCCTATTTTAGGTAATTACTTGAGGGGAGACAATAGCCCACTTTAATAAAGGTATCTTCCTTTGCCTGACCAACTCTTCACATTTCTGAACAAATATCACTAGCGCAGGGTAGATTCATGCCCCTCCCCCCAACTCACAGACTGGGCTATGTGTTTTTGCTAAATGCAACTTCATCATCATATCTGATTTTGTCATGGCCTTGGGTATACTTTATAGTACCTATGCATTTGTTGACTTATATTAAAAACTTAACTCCATTGAGAATTGAACTATTTTGATCTTGCTCACTCTTTTACCCTCAGTAGTTTGCATTAAACCTGTCAGAAAATACTCAATTGCCATAGGAATGAATGAATGAATGAATAAATAAATAAATAAATAAATAAATAAATAATTCCAAAGACAGACCCACCATTTCTTTATCTGCTCTCCTGGGTCAGGCCTCAATTTTTCATTTGGGAGGTAGGGAGTAGTTATTTTATTGCCTGAACTTCAGAGCTCACTAAAAACCAGTTACTGCCTCTAAAAGCAGGATCAAAACTCTCTGCTTTCTGCACCACACACCTTCATGTAATGTCACAAGTCCCTATCTTGCTTATGGTATTTTGAACAAGAAGTAGGAAAAGCCACAGGGGTTTTTGTTAATTCTCTGAAAGTTCATCAGCTACTCTAGGGCCTCAAAAAGAGGCTCCTTTTCCTGGCTGTTAAGCTCTATCAACTAAAATCTTTGGATATTGAATGTAGATGGAATCTTTGAGTATATTATGCAAATAAGAATATGTAGTAACATAGTTTTACACAATTTTCTAGAGGTTAAAATAATCCCATATAAAAGTAAATTTCTTAAGATCCAACCTGCTAAAGTAAATTAAGATAGTAATGAAGAGTCAGCTAAATCTAGTGGTAGATTTGAACTGTGACAATTACTATTACTTTCCCATCTACCACCTGGGTTCCCTGAAGTCAAGAAATCTAGTAGAACAAGGAAGCTATCCTAAAACTCCAACGCTAAGAGTTGCCTTTGGCTCAATCACAGGGTTGAGGTCATAAATTTGAACTGCTCATCCGATTTCTCCATTATAAAATTTACAGACTATTTCTTCTTTATATTCCAAACACTTTGCCACCCAACTGTGGTCCCCATCTGGCTGTAGTTTTCTCCGTATCAGTCCTGATTTTCTGGTTGATGGTTCTACTATGGAAATTGTTTTGGAACAAAATGTTACAGAAAACAATCTCAGCTGCTAAAGAAATCGATTCTGAAATATCCTGTTTTAATTTCTCAGCCTTAAAAATCTAGAAAAATGGAAACAATTTTGAGCAACTAAGAAGGAATCAAGACAATTACAATTTCAAAGTAACAACTGGGGAGGATTTAGTTCAAAATTCAGCTTAATTTTTTTAAGAAAAAAGGGAGGGAGAAGAGTAGTATTTACACTGGATCTTTCGTACTAATGATTTGTTGGAGCCCTAACTTGCATATTCTATCATCTCAAAAAGCTGCTGTCATTCACAGAATATTTGTTAAAATTGCCAATTCAAGTATGTATATTTTAATAATTCTTTCAAAATAAATGTACAAGAGGCCCCCAAGAAAAAGATCTTATTACATTCTACTTGAGACAATTGAAGACGTCAAATACATTGGTAGAGAAAACTCCCTGGTAGGAAAAGCTCTACCAAAAATGAGGCTATGTCTGCACACAGAGAAGTGGAAAATTGAGGCAATCACCAGATCTTTGTGGAGAAGAGAAACAACTTCGTCTTCAAATGTCTACCCACTAAAGCAAATGCTTGTTTTTCTTACTCTTTTTTTTTTAATTCTGTTTTCTTCGCCTCTCTTTTCTAGGATGAAAGAAGGGTAATTGTTTAAATTTCCTCTCATCAAACCTGTGCTGAAACAAATATAAATGACACTTCAATTCCAATTGGAAGCTGAGTTTACTCACTCTAGGAAGGAGACATGGGGGACGAGGGCGGGAGTTTCATTATTGCCCCTCATTATTCCTCATTATTGCTGTACCGAGGTCTGGGCTAAGAAGACAAAGGGAGCCAATTTTAGTAGCAAGAGATCCTGCCAGACGCCAGGACAGTGGCTGTGGGAGAGTTGGGTGCAAACATGTGCTTGTGAGTTAGGCCTGCCCCTCAACCCTGCTTGAGTCATTAAGCAATGCCTTATTTTCTGATTTTGTATCTTCATGAGGGTAACAGTACCTTGCCTGCTACCCAACAGTTACTGAAAAATTATGAATTAACAGAAGCAAAGCACTTAGCACCATAAGCAAAGACAATATGGGTTTGGCAAAAGGAGCTATAGGTCTGAGTTAGTTTGGGAGGAGCTCTAGGAAGAATCCATGCTCTCTATGTAAAAATTAGTGCATTTTGTGATCCAGATACATGGATTTTCTGGACCAGCTCACCCTAATAAGGAGGGTTTTTGCAAACCCTTGTCAGTCCCAGACTCTGCGGTCTCACACATTCAAAGCTGCCACACCCAGCACAAAGTTCAGCTTTGTCTTTGCAAATATAGACAATGCTTATGACAAACTTAATGTTTTCTGAAAGTGAATATAATAATTATTCATTTTCTTTAGAACCCTTCTAAAAGCATTTTACAATGTTAAGACTTAGGTTTAAATTTCTGCTCCAGCACTTTCAAGCTGCATGACCTGCAAAGATCACTTAGACCCTCAGAACCTCCTTTATGAAATGACAAGTTCTCCTGGTCTCCATCTCCTTCATCCATGTGCTGGGACACTGAAAGGGGAGTCATAAGCATAGGTGCCTTGTACTGTGTCAGAACATTAGTATTTGAATGGACAAATAGAATCAAACATTAGAAGTAGCCTCCAAGGTAAATCCAGACTCTGAATTCCAGTTTTTCGCAGATCCTCTGCAGCAAGTAAGCCCTCACTCAGAGCAGTCCAGGAAGAGTAAGGGGGTGTGAGGCCGTCTACCCACAAGGAGCAGATAAGAAGCAGATCTAGGGGCCTATGGGCTCTGCCTCTGTGCTGTGATATGGAGACGTCAACTGCACATTTGGTGACAAAGTTCCTCTACAGAATCTTAGGATGCAGGGGCCTCTTCCCAGATTAGAAACCCCCCTCCAGTAGCCATTCATGTGATGTGAACACAGGCCCCACAAGTTGCCCCTTCTGGCTCCCTGGAAATTTCTGTGGCTTTCATCAGAGTTATGAAAGTGAAATGAGGCCAGACATCCTCCCAGAGCCAAAATGACTCGGAAACAAAAATACGCTGTGCTGCAAACCCACCGAAGCCAAGGCAGCTGAATAAGCACCCGGCTCCCAGCACAGGAAACCAGGCTGGCCTGTAAATAAAATTAACGTAATGAGACTCTGTCGCCATCCCATGTCTGAGCTGAAAAGTGATTTCTGCCAAGCCCTGCATCCAATCAGATAATCAGGTTTCCAAAAAAGCATGAGCCTTTGAGCTTGAGATTTTTCAGCTGACATTTGGAGCACCTATACACCAAAATAATTCCTTTGTGATTGGTCTTCCAAAAGAACTACAGCACAGGGAGAATTTCTCCCATTTTATGCTTTCAGGATGTGATTATTCACAACACACTGTATTTTTACTGAGGCATGGAATAAGAGTGAATATTTATTTCAGGAGGTAGATAGAGAGGGACGACTTAGGGGAAGGAGAGAGAAAGAGAGTGAGAGGCCTTTACTTTCTAAAGTATCTTTCCTGTGGTCCCGCAACTAATAAAGAACTGGTGATTTAGATACCATCTCTGGCCCTTTGCAATAGGTTATCCAATGAAAGTGACTCTCAAAGGATGTATCCTTGAGGAAAGCAAATTCACTCATATCAACAAGAAGAGGGAAGAAAATGGTTACAGGTATGTCACAGCTTTATCTCAATAAGCCTGGCTGTGTATTTAGATACTTGGTTGAATTACTCTCTCCCACTAAGTAACCTCGCTGCCTCCTGTGGCCTGTGCAGTAAATAAGAGAGAGGCAAGCAATGGCAGGTGACAATATTGTATGTGCTCCTTGTTGCTGAAATCAATGACTAATCCTGCATGGCTGGAACAAATATAAAGGTAGGAAATCTGCTCTCACTGCAGAATGACTTTTACAATATTTGCATTGAAAAGCTTTTAATAATACGTGCAGACACAGTAGTCAGCGTCCAATAAAAATGCAATAGATTAGCTGGTTGATCCCTCCCATTCAATTAATTTGCTCCGCTACACGTATATCCCTCTGAAATGTTCTTACATCACTCTGTGTTCCAGGAAGCTGGCAATCTTCTCTTTCTTTGGTTACTCTCCATGGGATATAGGACAGAACTCTGACCAAGACTGCCAGGCAATGCGGCCTACAGGTCTAGGTTATGGAGGTCACATTAAGAATCTGGGTGCCAACTAGAATTAGAACCTAAGTAAACACAATAAGCTTGTTCCAGTTACTTAAAAGCATATGAAAATGCAATGATTTGAAGTTTTTTATTTATAGTTAAAGCCAATGCTGACGGGAGTTAAAGGAAAGATTGAAATATTTGAAGCATGACAGCATCAGAGACAGCACAAAGCAACAATTACAAGAGAGACAGATCCTGGTACATATATATGTCATGGTTAATATCAATCTCAGCTAAGGTCTATCAAAAAACAGCAAGCCAAATGCATTTAGATGCTTCCCAGAAGATTCTGTTTACTGTCTTCGCTGAGACATCTTGCAATGCAAGGATGATTTTGAGATATTAAATGTTAGCCCTTGGAGTTAAAAGGTAAACACAAACAGAATCTATGAGATCAGACCACCTTAGAGTTAGATGTCTTCAGACCAACCCTTCAATTCAGCTTTCATTCCATGTAAAAACCCCTCCCTGGAGAGCTGTCAGTTATACATCTGAACACCAACAATCACAGGATTCTCTGCCCCCTAAGGCTGTCCACTCCAGCTTCACACAGTTCTAATAATTAAAAGATTCTTCATGTTAAATCACCTTCCTCATCCTTATAACAATTTCTACCACCTGCTAGAACAATGCAAAATGAATCTTTTCATACATAAGAGCCCTTTAAATAAATAAGGACTGTTATCTGGGTGACCCTGGAGTTTTTCCCCCTCAGCCAAATATCCACAGTTTGTGAATTTTTTGGTTTCTTTTTTATTTAATTTCATGAATATTCTCTGACCACCTTCTCTGGCTTATCAATGAAGCAACTACTGGACATGACTGCGTGAATTGAAGAACATCGTTTAAGACAGTACCATCACCTACTTTGAACTTGACATGAATCTTCTATGAATGAAATCCAAAAAGTAGTTAGGGTATCTAGTAGCTATATCACCCTGTTCCCTGGTAGAAGACTTCGTTCATATTAAAACCTGCTTCTGTTAACCTCAACAGCAGTCCAGACAGTTCTGCCCGGCACTGGTCTCACCACCACAGTTTTTCCCTGTTTTCTAACCCACATTATTGAATTTGAATTTTGTCTGGGCCTCCCTGGTGGCGCAGCGGTTAAGCGTTGCGCTGTGGAGCTGTCAGCAGTGGCAACGCGAGTTCGAGGCCTGGCCCGGGAGATTCCCACATGGCGCGGCAGACCTCTCCTGCCTCGCCCACTGCTCCCCTCTGCAGTGTATTTCGGTGGATCTGCCTGTTCTGCTCCTCGCTCTGTCTCTGGTGAACCCTATCACCACCCCATGCCTCTGGTCTATACCCCAGCTTGTATGCAGAAATAAATAAAACTTTAAAAAAAAGAATTTGAATTTTGTCATGTTAAATGAAATTCTCTTGATTTGAGTTGTTTGCTCCAATGAACCTAAGTCATCTTGAATTTTGTGTTTATTATGTGATGTGGTACTGAGTTTCCAGGCATTTGCCTACCTTTTCAGTAGATATCCTAATTGTTGACTGGCTTTGTGAAAACGAAAAGAACAGGTGCAGAGCTGTTCATTTCTAAGCCACCTTCAAAGTAAAGTCTCATAACTCAAATGTTGTTTATTGATAAGCTTTCCAATTTGTCGACAAGAAATCAATAAAAGCAACCAAATTCTTACTCAAATTAATGGAATCCCTGATATTTATTTTTTAAATCACCAATCTAGAAGTCTAGTCATCTATAAAAAGAAGTCAAGGATAACCAATACGCCTGACCTATTGAAACACATTCTAAAATCTACCATTTCTCCCTTTTCTATGAACCCACAAAGTGTTATTAATGTGCTCATTTTACCCAGAAACTGGTGCCAAATTTACCCACCTATTATATCCATAGTCTATATCTCTCTCATTTTGTAAGTTGCAGAGAATTATGTTTTTCTTAAGATTTCTGCCTCCTTCCACTCATTTGTCACTTTTTCTGAGTGCAATTTATCTAGGGTTGAGGTTAAAAATCACTTGAATTAATAGTTGTCTTGTCAATGTAGTTTTAATGTATTTCCTTAATTTACTTCCTTTCCTGAGATAATATTGCAGAATATTTTATAGACATGCACTACTATAAATATTTATTTACATTATGTTATATAAAGTGTAAACATAATCACACTAACATTCAATCCAGTTTTTAATTTGACCCAAAAAAGTCAGATGCAAAATAAAAAGTTCTGTCTTATTCGTATTGTTTGTTAAGGTTACACTATATTTCCCATAAGGCTAATTTTACATTCCTTTGACATGACTAAAGCTACATTATGACTTGGGAAAAGGGAAGTAGGGAGAGTATATTTCAAAGAGTAAAATCCGTACAGAATTTTTAATTCTTCACACAATGTCTGCATTTGTCTGTGATGCCTGTTACTATTTTTTCCAAATCTTTGGTTCTTTACCCATTAAAAAGCTGCATTTTTATTTTTTTGTAATTAATTATTATAAAAATGATATACTTTTGTAGATATTACTGAAGTAAGGAAATTATAGAAGAAAGCAACATGTATTTATTTCTATAGACAACATATTTCTATAGACACGTGTATATTTGTCTTTACTTAAAACTTTTGATAGTTAAAATTTTTATTGAAATAGTATTTTATAGCATAGTGCATGTAGGTTTTAGCATACAGCACCATAAATCAACATCAACATCTATATATACAAATTATATTTCCCATCAAATGTCTACTTTCCATCCTCACCATATAACTTTCACTCAATGGACTGACCTCTCCTTGACCACTTCCCCTCTGGTGACCAATATACTGTTCTCTAATCTTCTACATTTGAATGGAATTACATGGTATTTTCTTGCTCTGTGTGACTTATTATACTTAGCATGATTACCCTCAAAGTCCATCCATGTTGTTGTTAATGGCAAGATTTCATCTATTTCTTTTTATAACTGAGTTATATTCTTTTTTTTTTTTTTTTTTTTTTTTTTTTTTTTTTTTTTTTTTTTTTTTTTTTTTTTTTTTTTTTTTTTTTTTTTTTAAAGATTTATTTTTTCTTTATTTATACATACAAGCTGGGGTACAGGCCAGAGGCGTGGGGCGGCGAGAGGGCTCACCAGAGACGGAGCGGGTAGGAGAACAGGCAGATCAGAAATACACTGCTGAGGGGAGCAGCGGGCAAGGCAGGAGAGGTCTGCCGCACCATGTGGGATT
>PVIJ01014410.1:15519-41026 GCA_004024925.1 Scalopus aquaticus | reverse complement strand
GCAACAACAAATGCTGGAAAGGATGTGGAGAAAAAGGAACTCTTCTACACTGCTGGTGGGAATGTGAACTGGTCCAACCACTATGGAAAGCTGTATGGCGATTCCTCAAACTGCTCAACATGGAGCTTCCATACGACCCAGCAATACCACTTTTGGGAATCTACCCAAAGGACACAAAAACACTAATCCAAAAGGATACGTGCACCTGTATGTTCATTGTGGCACTGTTCACAATAGCAAAGGTATGGAAGTAACCCAGATGTCCAAAAATAGATGATTGGATCAAGAAGATGTGGTCCATATACACAATGGAATACTATTCAGCATTCAAAGAAGATAAACACATGCAATTCGCGACATGGATGGAATTAGAGGGGATCATACTCTGTGAAATAAGCCAGAAATAGAGAGAAAGTTTTTGAATGGTTTCATTTATAACAGGACTATAAGGACACAAAATAGGAGAGAGACACTCAGTGGCTGGGGGTCATGTGGGGGGAGGGGAGGATAAGGGCACAAAATGGAGCAGAAAAGAACTCAAGGGACCACGGAGATGGACCATGGGTGAATTGGTGGTGGGTTACCTAAGGGGAATACAAAATGTGAAAGACATAAATAACCATATATATATAGATTTATTCTGCATACAAGAACTGGGGTGTAGGCTAGATGTGCAGGGGTGTAAGAGGATTAACCAGAGATGGGGTGGGAAGCAGAACAGGCAGATCGACCGAAATACATTGCTGAGGGGAGCAGCTGGTGAGACAGAAGTCTGTTGCGCCATGTTGGTCAGCTCCCTGACGGCGGATCTAACTTATGCTGCAGTGACTGCCTATAGTTTCATAGTGCTGAGACATAACTCCTTGTGCCACCAGGGAGGCCATGAATAATCCTTCTGTAATCACAGAGGTGCATATATCTTTTCAAATAGTGTTTTCTTAGTCTTAAGTTAAATACTTATGAGTTGTATTGCTGGGTCATATAGTATTTTCATTTCTAAAGCTATCTCCATATCATTTTCTATGGAGGTGGTACCAATTTATATTCAACAGTGAATGAAAGTTCCTTTTCATTAGATCTTCACCAACACATGCTGTTTCTATTGTGTATATATATATATATATATATATATATATATATATATATATATATATATATATATAGGCTATTCTCACAGGTGTGAGGTGATATCTCATTGTACTTTATAATTGTGTTTATCTAATAATAACTGAGGTTGATAATTTTTATGTGTGTAATTGCCTATCTCAATCTCTTTAGACAAGTATTTGTCTATTCAAAGCTTCTACTCAATTTTTGATTTTTTTTTTTGAATTGGATCACTTCTTTATAGACTTTGAATATCAGTTCCAGTTAGATCTATAACAGTCAGCAAAATGTCTTTTCCTTTTTGTGGTGATTTATTTCATTGTACAAAACCTTTTTATTGATAGTTTAATAAAGTCCTATTTATTTATTTGTTTATTTTCCCCTTTGCTGTTGGGGTTGAATTTCCAGCGACATTTCTGCGCACAATGTCCAGGAGGGTATCATCTAAATTTTCTTCCATATATTTTATGGTTTCAGGTCTTATATCCATGTCTTTGATCTATTTTGAGTTAAATTTTTGCAATATGTTAAATAATGAACTGGTTTCAATTTTTTTCCCCACCTGGCTATCCAGGATTCCCAGCATCATTTGTTAAAGGGTCTTTTCTTTCTCTATTGTAGACCCTTAGCATCTTTGTCTTAGATTAATTGTCCATAATCATGTAAGTTTATTTCAGGGCTATAAGCTCTATTCCATTGGTCTGCTCTCTTTTTTCTGTCCCATATAAAGCTTGTTTGATTATTATCCTTCACAACATAAAGTAATGAGTGAGATACTCATTTTTCTCGTCTTCCCTTTATTGCCCCCACCACAATTGTGTTGGCTACTTAGTGCCTTTTATGGTACCAGAGACATTTAGGATTGTTTTATTTTATTTCCTTAAAAATTCCATTGGGATTTTGACAGGGAGTTCTTTGAATTTGTAAATTGCTTTATGTAAGAAGGATACTTTACTAATGCTTATTCTTCTAATCCATGAATTTTTATTATTTTATCTCTTTGTATTACCTTTTTCAGTTTGTAAATATTTTACCTCTTTTTTTAGTTTACCCCCAGTAATTTATCCCTATGATGTGATTGTAAATGGGATTGATTTGTTAAATTTCTCTTTTCTCTAATTCATTGCATATAGAAATGCAATGGATTATTTTGTATATAGATATTTTTATTCTGCCATTTTACTGTGTTTATTATTTCCAGTAGTTTTATGATGGAGTTTTTAGATTATCTGTGTATGTTATGTTATCTACAAATAGCAATAGTTTTACTTTTTTCCAGTTTTGATCTTTTTCTTTTCTTTTTTCTTTCTTATCTAATTGTTTAGACTAAGACCTCCAAAACTACATTGAACAGTAATGATAAGTCAACATCCTTTTTATATTTCATCCAAGTTTGTAGTTGCTTTCTGTGAGGAGGATGAGATTGTTAGTAATCTAACTAATACTCCATATAAAGGCAGATGTTGTTTTACTCATTTTCACTTTCAATTTTATTAAGCTATAATTGACATGCAACTCTATTTTTTTATTTGTGATGAGAACACTTACCAATTTCAAAATTTACCAAGATGAAAATGAACCAATTTTTCAAACATGTCATACATCTGTGTTAGCTGTTATTATGATGCTGCACATTACATCCCTAGCAGAGTAAGTCCTCTCTTAATGTTGCCGTTAGGTTCTTGGAAACTGAGAGTGCATAGTGCACTATAGTGGAGGACATGGGTGCTTTGGTGGTGGGTGCACTAAAGTGACCACACCCGATGGAGGAGAGCCTAGACTTCCAAAACACCAACAATGAGAAATTAATGGTATCTGAAGGAAAATTTAATCAGCCTCAGTCACCCCCATGACATTGATTGAAACAATGTTATTCAAGAACCTACTACACTTATCTTACAATTACAGCTTTTTCTTGGATTCTATTGGAATTTTTTTTCTTTTGATCACTTTCATCCAGTACCTTTCCCTTCCCTTCATACCCATGCTAAACATAATATGATCTTTTTTCTATGAGTTTGATTTTCTTCTGCTTGATTTTAGATTTCACATATAAGATACTAACATAATGCCTTCAAGGTCTACCAGGTTGTCTCAAATGGCAGGATTTCCTTTTATATATGGTGAATAACATTATGATATTATTATCTTATGACACATCTGTCTAACATGTCTAGACATGTCTGTCTAACACGACAGACACTGATAAAGTAACTGTGGGAAAAAAATTCCCCAATTCTAAATTTAAGAACTAAATCTTATATTGATTTTTTAGGAAATAAAATTTAAAGAAATTTTTGTTATTACTGGAAAACTCATTCAAGAATTATTGTTATCATTGAATAAATAAGTTCATTTATTTTACTTTATGTTTTACAGAACCATTGTCTAAAAGAAAAAAATGAGTGCCTTTTATCCCTCTACCTCTAGATTGTTTTGTATTTTATGAAGAAGCAAATTTTGAATACGATATTTTATATCTCTACACTTCAGTCGACTTCTTCCTGGAGTCTATAATAATCAAATCAAAAAATTATGTTCAAATATTAGAGGACTATAGTTTCTTACAAACTTTTATAAAGGAGTAAAGGGCTTATCCCATTTATATTTTTAAGATTTATTTATTTATGCATACAGGATCTGGGGTCTAGGCCAGAGGTGTGTGTGTGTGTGGAGGGTGGTGGGGGCGGGGGCGGGTGAGAGGGTTCACCAGAAACACACTGGGAAGCACAACAGTCAGATCTACTGAAATATACTGCTGAGGGGAGAAGAAGGCGAGACAGGAGAGGCCTGCTGCACCATGTGGGTACCATGTGGGTTAGCTACCTGGCCTGGATTTAATTCATGTTGCAGTGGCTGCCGATAGCTTCATAGTCCTGAGACTTAACCACTTGCACTACCAGGGAGGCCTCAGGCTTATCCTATTTATTTTCATGCAATTGAAGATGTATGGTTCAGGTGTCATATCTGTTAAATTTTGACAGTTTTAAAAAAGGTTAAATAAAAATAGAAGTAAATGTATAACCAGAGTAGGTTAGTACCATATAGTCCATGATAGGGAAGATTTATAAGGACAGGGAATTTTGAAATATGTATTCAATTTCTGAAGAAAGTGAAAAGGTAAAGGGTTCCAAATAATCTAAATACACTGAGAAAAGAACAATGTTTGAAGGCTCATACTTCTTGATTTCAAAACATACTAAAAAGCTAAAGTAACCAAGAGAATATAGTATTGGTATGAGGGCAAACATACAGAGAAGGAAAGAACTTTGAGAATCCAGAAATAAAACCCATACTACTATAATTAATTGTTTTTTGACAATGGTTCCAAGACCATTCAATGGGAAAAGAATAATTTCTTCAAAAACATGTACTAGGACACTGGGGTATCCAATAGAAAAAGAGTTTGGTGCTTACAAAATACCATATGAAAATTTATTCAAATTAGAGAAAAGATCTCAATATAAAAGCTAAAACTATAAAACTCTTAAAAGAAAGCACAGGGATACATCTTCATAGCCTTGCATTTTCCAATACTTGCAGATGAGAGCAAAAGTACAGAAAACAAAATAAAAACTAGATAAATTGAATTTCATAAAATTTTAGTGTGTCAAAGGACTTTATAAAGTAAATAAAAAGCATAACTTCAGAATGGGAGGATATATTTTCAAATCATATCTTATGATCTAGTGCACAAGACACATAAAACATTACATTTCAACAGCAAAGAATTAAAAATGGGCAAAAGACTTGACTATTGTATAATATTTAAATATATTTATATTTGTAGATACGTGTATAATATTTAGATATACATGTATCTATAGCTATGATTATATATATTAATTTCTACAGAATCTATGTATATAAATCCTAACATGCTTATGAAGAGATCTTTAAAATCATTAGTCTAGAGAAATGCAATTGAAACTGCAATGAGATATCACTTTACATCTACCAGGAAAGGCTAAAATTGAAAATCTTTGCCCTAAGGTCAGGTATAGGAGAAACATCTATGCTTTAATAATTTCTATTCAACATTGTATTGGACATAGAGAAGGAAATAGAAAGAAATTTGAATGAGAAGTCAACAAATGCCAAACTTTGTTGGCATTTGAAACATCAACAAAAATTCTCTAATAAGGAATTTAAATCAACCATCATAAAAATCCTTCAATAAACTATCAAAACCATACTTAAAACAAATGAAAAAAAAAATAGATCTCACTAAGGAAACAGAAAGTATAGAAGGGTAAAATTTAAAAACTGAAAAATACAATAACCAAATACTTACTGGATGGACTCAACCATAGAACACAGGTGGTAGAACAATGAGTCAGTAAATTTGAAAATCCAATTATGGTCATTATTCTATCTGCAAAGCAGAGTGAAAATAGACTGAAATAAACAGACTCTTACAAAATACTTAGCATTTATATTACTGAAATGCTAGTGAAGAAAAAAGGAATTTGTTCAAAGAATAATTTGAGAACTTTATGGCTGAAAAATTTCCTAATATGATAATACACAATCAGGCAGATTCAAAAACCTGAACAAATCAAAGACAATAAGCTGAAATAAACCTACGTTAAGACATCATAATACAACTTATGGAAAACTAAAGCAAAATAAAATGTCTCAAAAGCATCCAGAAGGAAATGGCTGAAACCATCTGATATTTATCTTTTTCTTTCTGACATTTCTCTTAGCATAATTCGTTTCAGCTGTAAATATCGTGGGCTTATCTCTTTTGATCATTGAGTTGTAGCCCATTGAATATATATACCACATCTTCTTGATTCATTCATCTGTTTTGGGGCACTTAGGAGGTTTCCATAGCTTGTCTATTGGGTAGTGTTGCAATAAACACAGGAGGGCAGTTTACCTTTCAAATTAGTGTTTTTTCTGTTCTTTGGGTAGATTCCTGGGAGTGGAATTGTTGGATCACATGGTAGATCCATTTTTAGTAATTTGAGGAAACTCCACACAGCTTTCCATAGTGGTTGGACCAGTTTGCATTTCCACCAGCAGTGTAAGAGGGTTCCTTTTAAACCACATACTTGCCAACATTTGTTGTTTCTAGTGTTGTTTTTTTTTTTTTTTTAATATGGGCCACTCTCACAGGTGTGAGGTGTTTTGATTTGCATTTTCCTGATAATAAGTGATGTTGGACATTTTTTTTCATATTCCTGTTGGTCATATGCATTTCTTCTGCTCATTTTTTGATTGGGTTGTTTGCTTTGTTTTTGTTGAGTTGTGTAACCCCTTTGTAAGTGTTTGATATCAGTCCCTTATCAGTTGTATAGTGTGCAAATATTTTCTCCCATTCAGTAGGATGTCTCTTCATTTTGGTTGCTGTCTCTTTTTTTTTTTTTTTAAAGATTTATTTTATTTATACATACAAGCTGGGGTACAGGCCAGAGGTGTGGGGCAGCGATAGGGTTCACCAGAGACAGAGCGGGGAGCAGAACAGGCAGATCAGAAATACACTGCTGAGGGGAGCAGCGGGCGAGGCAGGAGAGGTCTGCCACGCCATGTGGGATTCTCCCTGGCTGGGCATCGAACTTGCGTCACCGCTGCCGACAGCTCCACAGCGCAGCGCTTAACCGCTGCGCCACCGGGGAGGCCCTGTCTCTTTTTCTGTAAAGAAAATTTTAGTTCGATGTAGTCCCAGCTGTTTATCTTCTTTTTTGTTTTCCTGGCTTCTGGAGATGAGTCCACAAAGATGTTTCTGCATATTATGTATTTGCCTATGTTTTCTTCTATCTGTTTTATGATTTCAGGTCTTACATCCAAGCCTTTAATCCATTTTGAGTTGATTTTGTGTATGGTATGAGATAGTAGTCTAGTTTTATGCTCTTGCATGTGACAGTCCAGTTTTCCCAATGCCATTGAGGCTTTTCTTTTTCTGGTTTATATTCTTTGCTCCTTTGTTGTAGATTAGTTGACTATATGTGTGTTTTATTTCTGGACTTTCAATTTGTTTCAATTGGTCTGTGTATCAATTTTGTTTCAACACCATAATGTTTTTCTTATTATGATTTTGTGGAATAGTTTCAAGTTTGGGAGTGTAATACCTTCATTCTTCTCCATTTTAGTTAGAATTTTGGCTATTTGTGGGTTTCTTTTTTTTTTTTTTTTTTTTGGTGATTTCATATGAATTTCAGCAATATTTGTTCCATTACTTGAAAAATGCCATTGAGAATTTTATTTGGAATTGCTTCAAATCTGTAAATAGCTTATGGTAGGATGGCCATTTTGATAATGTTAATTTTCCTGATCCATGTAAATGTCTTTCCATTTCTTTGTGTCTTCATCTGTTTTTTAACAGTTTTTTTTTTTTTTTTAATGTTCCTTGGATAGGCTTTTCACCTCATTTGTTCGGTTTATTCACAGGTATTTAAATTTTTGGTACAACTGTAAGTGGAATGATTTTCTTTATTCCTCTTTAGATTGGTATTTGCCTATAGGAAGGCTACTTATTTTTGTATTTTGATTTTGTAACTTGCTATTTTACTAAACTGGTTTATTTTTTTAATGAGTCTTTCCATGGATTTTTTAGGATTCTCTCGATATATTATCATAACTGCAAATGATAATTTCTTCTTTCCCAATTTGTATTCCTTTTATATCTTTTTCTTGTCTAATTACTCTAGCTAGAACTTTCAGTACTATGATGAATAGCAGTGATGGGAATGGATATCCTTGTCTTGTGCCAGATCATAGTGGAAAGGCTTTCAGTTTTTCACCATTGACAACGATGCTAGCAATGAGTTTGCCATATGTGGCTTTTACTATGTGTTTCATTTATACCCAGTTTTATGAAGGTTTTCATCATAAACAGATGTTGGATCTTATAGAGTGCTTTCTCATTCATATGATCAGTTTTTATCTTTCCTGTATCGATGTGTTGAATAACACTGATTGATTTTCAGATGTTCAATTATCCTTGTGTGCCTGGTATGAATTCCACTTGGTCATGGTGTATGATCCTTTTACTGCATTGTTTGATTTGGTTTGCTAAGCATTTATTGAAGATTTTTGCATGTTTTCATGTGGGAAATTGGCCTCTAGTTTTCTTATTTTGTGTTGTCAACTCAGACTAGAGCTCCCCTCCTGTGAATTTTATTTCAGGTGCATACCACAGCCCTCTCTCTTTCCTTATGGCATCTCTGGCTCCTTTCTGCAGCACTGGAGCTGAGGATAGATACATGGAAGAGGAAAATCTTCATCATCACTCTGTGGCCATCTTGCTGAATCTCTTCCATTTCTTTTCTTATCTATATATCTTTGGTGCTTCAGAAATGTGCTATACTTTCATGTTAAGGTGGCTGAGAGGAGAAAAATTAGATCAAATTAGATCATTTTCTGGATAACATCTTTGAAGTCAGTTCTTTGTGATCGGTGTGCATACTATATATTTTCAACTCTGCAAGGCAAGGAATAAATATTTTCTATCTAAAGGTCATTCAATTTCCCATATTCATTTCATATATTGATATCTGCCATTCCCTTGATGGTCTAGGTGTGAGTAAAATAATGCTCATGGTACTTTAGAGAATATGGCATTAAGAAGGTTCAATGGCAAGGGCTGAATGAATTGATTTTTCTATCTATCTCTTTGTTTTTCAGGTATGGATATAATAGAAAATGGTAAGTTCCAGTAGACATTTTCACCCTTGTGCATATAGACTTTCTGTAATTATTTTGTTTGTTTTGAAAAGTATTGAGTATATTTGAAAGCATCATATTAAATGTTATAGAGAAAGCAGTGTTTTAACTATTTATTGTATTTTTATTGTCATTCAGAATATACATTCAAATCACTGCAAATGAATGTTGCCACAGTATACCCATCACCAAATCACCTATATATCTCTATCAGAGATCATAGAAAATTCTCCATTTTTTTTCCTAACCCACCGTTCCCCTCTGGTAGGCTCAGTTCTACAGTTGGACTTCTATGGCTCATTCTGGAACTGTAGCTCTCCCTCTACCAAAGCACCCATAGCCCTCCACCGTAGTCCACTGTGCTCTATTTCCCCATAATCACCCTTTCCCTTTCCCCACCCTCTCTGGATGCCTTATATATATGGTCAGGTTTCAAGGGTTAGTTTTAATGTTTATCCTTGATCTTTTTGTTTGCTTTCTTCATATACCACTTTCTTCACTGAGTGATCAAAAAAAAGATGAATTTATGCTATTTGTGGCAATATGGTGCTGAAAGGGATAATGCTAAGTGAAATAAGCCAGAAAGAGAAAGAAAAATACTGGATGGGGATGGGGTCACTTATATATGGTATATGAAGAAAGTGATATTCTACATCTTCTTTATTTACTCATCTACTTTTGGACACTTAATTTATAGTTTTTGTGGCAGATCTATTTTTAATCTTTTGAGGAACCTCCACATTGCTTTCTGTAGGGACTGGACTACTCTACATTCCCACTAACAGTGTAAGAGGGTTCCTTTTTCTCCATACCCTCACCAGAACTTCTTGTTTCTGGTCTTTTTTTTTTTAAGATTTATTTTTTTATTTACACATGCAAGCTGGGGTACAGGCCAGAGGCGTGGGGCGGCGAGAGGGTTCACCAGAGACAGAGTGGGGAGCAGAACAGGCAGATCAGAAATACACTGCTGAGGGGAGCAGCGGGTGAGGCAGGAGAGGTCTGCGCACCATGTGAGACTCTCCCTGGCAGGGCGTCGAACTCGCATCGCCACTGCCAACAGCTCCACAGCGCAGCGCTTAACCGCCCCGCCACCAGGGAGGCCCTGTTTCTGGTCTTTTTAATATAGGTCATTCTCACATGTGTGAGGTGGTATCTTTTTGAAATTTTGATATGCATTTCCCTGATGATAACTGAGGATAAACTTTTTTAAATGTGCCTGCTGGCTATGAAACTGTAATATCTTTCATATAATGGGCATTTTATCTGAAGGAAAAGTTATTGATCACATATCTCCCAATTTTGAAGACATCCAACATGCTAGTAAAGTTTGTTTATCCAGTGTCCTTTCAAAAGCATATCTAAATTCTTATATCATTTGGTAGTCAAATATGTTCTTAGGCTTATTTTTCTATCACCATTGAATATATTAACCAAGTTTTTTCAGGTATATGTATATTTCATGAACTTCCTGCAATTTTTATTTTTTATACATATAGCCTTATTGACTGTTCTGTCATGTTTGCATTTTGAACAACTCAGTTTTAATTTTACAAAATAAAATTATTGGTACATATTTGAAGAATGATTTTACATCACAAAAATTTTTCAATTACTATATGTTTCTGTCTCAACCTGGGGATGTTTCATTTTGTATGAAATAAATCAAATGTTTGATCTTGACCATCTTTCCTGTATTTTTTTCCAGTGATAAACTTACTTCAAGTAATTCAGTTCAGAAATATATTGATTTTAATGTGTGTAGCAGGATCAATGTGACTGTACTGTAAACAGAATTTTGGACAGAGAGTGAGTCATATTCCAACCATTTGCATGTTTTTTTTTTTTCCCCAACCATATTCCCTTTGGTAAAAAGGGATGTATGAAAGTTAAACCACATTTCTTCACATTGATGAGATAGTCTTTCAAACTTATTGCTCCAGTTCTTAGAAATGTATTAGTCAATACACAGAGAAAACTATGGAATATTTGAAAATTGTTGTCACCGTCCCTTTCTGATATTGTGAACTCATTTAGAATTAATTATTGCTTTCTTCCTTTTTCTCATCAATAAATGTGAAGAAGAAAATGGTAAGTCATGTTAATATATTTTCCTTTTGTACAGAGCCGTAAGTATATTTTATCTGTATTTTTTTTTTTGCTCAGCTCCCAAAGATCTCTTTATAGTTACAACATAAATACTTTACATGATTTTCTCTCAAGCCCTTTATTTCCAACAGAAGGATGCTGTCCACATTTGATTTTTATTATTTGTATGGCTGTTATAATCCATGCAGATATTTTTTTGGAGTCAAGCGAATTTTATTTATCGTGCATCCTTAGGTTTTGACATTTTCAAAATGGTAGATGAGAATATTTGTCCAAGATAGCTCATATATTTCATTTAAACTTTATTTGCATTTAATTTTCCTTTCTCTTCCTTTATTGGGCTTTAATAATAAATAACCTAATTTAATAATAAAAATATTTATTAATAATTTAATTAATCCATATTAATTGATTATGTAATTGAATCATTACTGATCATTGCTTAATAATTACATTAATTAAATAAATGATAAATAATTTAATTACAAATAAACAAAGTTTTATTTAGGCACTAGTGAAATTAGAAAAATCACATAACACAAGGTTATGTATTTATCATTTGACAAAATTACAGTGAATAGAGGGATCCAAAAGAGAAAAAGGAGAAGATCCTGTAGTACCTCTAGAAACATTGTTACAATACCTCTAAAATAGCATATGTGGCTATTTTTTACCATTTTATGTTGTTAAAACTAATGTTGACTGTACAATTCAATTAAAAACCTAATAATATTAACATTTGCACATTGATCAATAAAAATTTAAGCAATACCAAAAGGATGAGAATATTTGCTATTCCTAATGTGTTCCCTCAGTTCAGTAAATTCTCTCCTATGTGCATTTTATTTTTGGAAAGAATATTCCACGGACAAAAATGGATTTGCACCATCTGTATTTTTGTATATGTTTCTGAATGTTTGTGGGTTTATATGTGTTGTGTGCAAGTGCACACTGTGTGTGTATTGGTAAATGTGTGTGATGTTTGCTCATGTGCATGCTAATATGATTAATTATACAAAGAAATTTGAATTAAAATGAATTTGTTTTGAGTTTTTTCCATATTTACTTTAATCTTTTTAATTTATTTCTAATTAATTTATTTTCAGAAAACTAATGGCAAATTCCAGAAGTTTGTTACTATCAGCCCCAATAAAATGACCGGTATGTTGCCTTTGAATTCTTTCCCTTTTAATCTGTGTGCAAGCCATTGATTTACTTTTCTTAGATACAGAGAATAGATATGTGGTTACCAGAAGGGAAATGGGCTGGGGGTAGATGTTATGGGCAAAGGGGGTCAATCTACAGTGGTAGATGAAACGAGATGTTTGCTGGTGATCATGATGTAGTAAACACAGATGTCAAATTTTACTGCTGGACACTGAAACAGAATGTTATAAACAAATGTTACTTCAATAAATTTTTTAAATACTAAAAAAAAATGAAAAAACAAAAAACAAGGTGTATGCCATATATTGCCTTACTCTTCTCTTTGGTATTTATCCCTCCCTCCCTAAGATGTTGGTTATGGACTTTTTCTTCTAATATTTCCATCTCAGTTTCCCATCTTTCCCCATATCACTTTTATGCATTCCAAACAATACTTCCCCTATTCATATTGGCTTTTTCTGTTTTCAAGCTTTGCTATAATTTCCTTAAGATGTTGGTGAAAAATGTGGTACATGTATACAATGGAATACTATTCAGCAATCAAAAATGATTAACTAGCACAATTCTCAGCAACATGGGTGGTGCTAGAAGGAATCATGCTCAGAGAAATAAGCCAGAAGGAGGAAGAAAAATATCGAGTAGTATCACTTATAGGAGGAATACAAGAGAGCCAAACGAGAAATCAGAAGGAGAAAATAGCACACAAAACATGAACAAAAGCAAAAACTAACAAGCAACCACAAATAAGAGACATTCTACAGGGGAGGAGGAGGAAGAGAGACCCAAAAAGGCGGGAAAAGAGCACAAGGAACTATGGTGGTGGTTCACAGGTGAATTGGTGGTGGGAAACCTACAGGGAATAGACAATAATGTAAAGGATATAAATTAAATTTAAAAAATAAATAAATAAAAAAGAGACAAAATATGTTGGTGAGATAAAGGGTGTTGACAGTATGTGACTTCATTCTGTGAATCATTCTGGAACACATACAGTGTTGGAGTTGTAGATTTCAATAAATTGAGGCAAGTAAAAGTAAGTGAGTTTATTACAGTATCAAGATTGAGGACTCAAGACCAGGAATAATCTCAAAATTGTTCTGGAAACCTGTCAATGTTTTTGAGATTCTTAATGCAATCTTTCAAGGATTTCTACAAAGAAAATCCATGGAGGAGTCTAGATAATGCTTCCATTTCATGCTGCCCATCCATCGAGGAAAACAAGTGTTTAAAATCTATCTTATTTAGAGTTTTATCTTCTCTGAGAATTTTAGCAATGTCACATTTCTTGGAGTTGATATTCTTCAAAATTACTGATTTATTTGGAGCCAGCAAATTTCAAAATGCCTTTTCACAAGGACATTTTTCCTGTGCACAGTTTCTTTGTAGGACAAAACCAGCCATGAATGAATATAATACTTAACTTCTCACACTCTTCTTTTAATAAGCTTTCTCAATTCTCTTTATGTTTTCAAAGGAAATGGAATTTAGGAACATATATATACTTTAATATATACATAGAAGGTTTTATTTTTAGTTTAAAATATTTTCTTTTTATATTTATATATATTTAAATATATATGCTTATATATATATATATACATATGTAAATATAGCTTATTTTTCTGGTGCTGCTGTTGCTGTTTCAGAGCTCAACACTGGTTTACTACAATATATAAGTTTTAGAAGTATAGTTTTATGCTACTTCAAGTGTATGATGATATTACAACACACCTACTACCAAATTTCTAATTACTGATACTAGCATCTAATTTACTCCATCTACTCACACTTCTCATCCCCAGCCCCTACTCCTCTGATAATCACAATTCTGTATCACAGTCACAGATTTTTGCTTTGTTTTGTTTGTTTATTTACTTTGTTTCTTTATATTCTACATATTAGCAAGATCTTATAGTATCTTTCTCTTTCTGACTTATTTCTTTAGCTTAATCCCCTCAAGGTTCATACATGATGTTACAAATGGCAAGATTCCCTTCTTTGTTAAAGCTGAGCTTAGTAGTATTCCATTTTGAAATACATTGAACTACATCACATCTTTGTATGTTAATCAGTTAATGGGCACTTAGTTAATGGGCACTTATATCTTGGTTATTGTGAATAGTGTTGCAGTGGACATAGGGATACATATATCTTTTTGAATCAATGTTTTCATAAGATAACCTGAAAATGGTTCTGATGTATTGACATTGTGTTAGAATTGAAGTTTGTAGGTTATCAGCCCATGGTGCTGGGCTGGGGTGTTGTACTGTCTGCTAGAGATAAACTAAAGTTTCTGCATCAGTTGGGATGAGTGAAATGTACGAGTGGGCATTGGGTGGCCATATCTAGCCTGAAAGGTGGGAGTACAGCAGCAGGAACTATGGAAGCTTGCCACTGGAGATTGCCTAAGAATGGGGGCTCCCTGAGGGCTGCTGCCCAGTAAACTCAGGGAGGGATCTTCAATCAATGTAGACACATGGCAGACTTTATCCTTGTAGTCTCATGCTCCAGTTGACTCCTTGAATGCTAGCTTTGATCACTGCAATTTTTGCAAGCAGAGATTTTACCCAAAGTTGCAAAACTTTCATGCTCAAACTCTACATCATTAGGAAGTGGGATTCCATTCGTTGTTGAAACTGTGTCTTCTTAAAATGATCCCAAAAGACAGATGGGATCCGCTCTTGACTGTTGGTTTAACAAGATCTCCCAACCCTCTACTCCTGTAACTATGGAGAATGACAGGTTTCTTAAATAATCCCTAGCCTTCTTTTTTTTTTTTTTGTTATTTTTATTTGTGTCTTTTACATTACTGTATATTCCCCGTAGTTTTCCCACCACCAATTCACCCGTGAACTGTCACCACAGTCCCCTGTGCTCCCCTCTCCCCCGTTTTGAGCCCCAATCCTCTCCCCTCTCGCTCATTGTCACTCTTGTATTTGATTCCCCTATATTCCTGTTATAAGTGAGACCATTTGATATTTTTCTTTTTTCCTTTTGGCTTATTTCGCCTAGCATGATCCCTTCTAGTTCCATCCATGTTGCATGTGTTTATCTTTTTTGAATGCCTAATAATATTCCATTGTGTATATGTACCACATCTTCTTGATCCAGTCATCTATTTTTGGGCATCTGGGTTGTTTCCATATCTTCACTGTTGTAAATAGTGCTGCAATAAGCATATGGGTGCACGTATCCTTTTGGATTCGTGTTTTTGTGTCCTTTGGGTAGATTCCCAAAAGTGGTATAATCCTTTTCCTTCTTCCTTCAGGCATCTGTAGGCTCATTCTTCTCATGGATGTCTACATCTTTCTCCCATGCTTTTATTTGTGAAAGAGTTTTCTGTATAAATGGTCTACCATGTATGTTTTCTAGTCTTGGTTCATCCTATTGATTTTTCATTCAGTGTAGGTTACTTCCCCCAGTCATTGGCTTCTCTGTCTTTTAATGAGTTGTGTACATTTTAATTATAAAACCTGAGAGATGAGGGGATTCAACTGACAGGAATATGGCTTGCTATGTTTTTCAGAAATTTTCCATTCACTTAGATCCTCTGTTACGGATTTAAAGTATGAAGTCCAAATACAGTGCAATGTTTTTCCCCAAACCTTAAGAAAAGACCTCTGTTTTCTGAATAAAGTTTCTACGTCTTTGTCCTTCTTAAAGAGTACACATTCTGATGTCATTCATTGGTAGAACGTGAACTTAAGTCTCACAATCTCACTGCCATGAACTTCTTACTCAAATATTTCCAGGCATCACAAATATTTAACATAATATTTCTTCATTTTTTCATTCCAAACATAGTGAACATCTTGTTCTTTCCCACCTTGGGGCATAATTATTAATTATGAACACCAAAGTTATCCTTTTGTGTTTATATAAGAACATCATATAGTAAGAAATGTAATTCACAATAGGTCTTCCAGTTGTTATTTTCAGTAAATATCAACAAAGACATCTGGTTAGGGTGTTTCCAATTTTTCCCCCATAAAACAATATGTTCATTAAAAGTTTAGCATTCTCCTTTAATATTCCTTAATGATATTTTTCCCGGACTTTTTTTTTTAGAGGGAATGAACTTGTAATACATCTGTTACTGCAGATATAGTTTTGCAAAAATGGATGCTATTCCTGTTTGTACTCTTATGTCTTATAAGCACCTCTCTTGTATATTGGTTGCATTTGCACCATATTTTGTAAAGGAAAACAGCCCAATGCAAGAGAGTGGTGTACCATGTTTCTCCCAATGAAGTTATATAAATCCTTTCCCAGGGTTTAATTTTTTATTTAGTTCCTTTAGCATGAAGGTGTATATACAAGTTAGAAGATATTGTTTCCGATTGGTCAGGTGGCTTTTAGAATCTTCTAACAACTAGTTTCAGGGACATTAGTCAGTTTGAACCATAGGGAAAACCATGAAAGTGTTTTAAATTTGTACCTTCTAGGTGTACTGACATGTGTTCTTGTTTTGAGTGAATTGGATATTTTTCTTGTTTTAATAACTACGTGTTCAAGAAAAAAAGACACATCCTAGTAACGCATTTCACTTTTTCCTCATCCTAGTTATTGTACTTTTGTCTTTGACATAATTAGCTTCTTAAATTCTACCAAATACATTGATTTATATGCTGTTATGATTTGTCATTCCAAATCCCCAGCACCCCTCTGTCTTTCATAACAGGACTATAGGGAAACCAAATAAGAGAGAGACACTTGTGGGGCGGGGAAAGGGGGAGGATAAGGGCACAAAATGGAGTAGAAAAGAACACAAGGGACCACGGAGATGGATCACAGGTGAATTGGTGGTGGAGTCTTCCTTTTCTAGTGACGCTTTTCAAATCCATTCTTGTTTCAGGTGTAATGGAATCCTGGAGCAGGATGGAGTAGGCTTCTCATGGCCGTGGCTAGTCATAGAGTTTGAATAGATGGGTCTTTTACTGGATGCTTTCTTGAAAACTTTTTCAAATATCTATATCACATATTTAACTCTGAAGGCAGCCTGAATGATTTCCAAACATATCCCACCATGTCTAGTAATGTGACATTGCACAACATTTTCACCTTCTACATATCAGCAGAACAGGGTCACCATCAATATTTCAAATTGTTAGTATGCTCCAATTTGAAAAGGGTAGTGGGACAAATGAAAGACCAGTGTTTGCTACTGCCATCCAAAGGAAATCTTATTTTACAAACTGGCATGATGTCATTTTCTACTTCACTTCCTTTTGTCCCAAGAAGTGGCGAATGCCAAATAGCATTCTATAAATGTGTGATAGATCATTTGTTACCTTAAGTTTCCAAATCCCTGCTTTTAAAGTCACAATTTCAATTATCAAATGGCATCAAACTTCTTTTTGTTTTTGTGCCTTCATTTGAAATTAATTGTTATTTCCTCCATTTTCATTTCAGGAAAAGAACAGGGAAGAACAGAGACACTCAGCCACCCTTTGAGACGCATCCCTGACCCTGGACACACCCATCAGCACCTTGGGAAATGACATTCACCCCCTTTGATGCCTCTTGGGGATCTACCTGAGAACAGTGACCTTCATCTACCCTCTAAGCGCCTCTGACTCACGGCCCACTCAGGAGCACCTTGGGAAGTGAATGCCCCATGCTTGTCTAGATATGGTGAGACCTGCATGATAACAGTGACACTCAGTCACACTCTGGGAGGCACTGCCAACTGTAGGTCTGCAGCAGCAATCCCTGGACACCCTCTGGTGAGTGCTAGGGCCTTCTGTAGGGGGAGTCACGGCATGCTTATGAGAAAAAGCACTATAAAAATAATGTGTTTCCTAGAAGGAGAGAAAAAAAGAGCAAAGAACATTAAAAAGAATAATAGAGCAAAACTTCCCAAACCTGATAAAGGAAATACATAAACACAAAATGAAGACGCTAAAAGAACAGAGGCATACCTAAACAAAATGAACCAACAGCAAGTCATATAGTGGTGAATCTTCCAAGAGTTCAAGACAAAGAAAGAATACTGAAATAGGCAAGGGGAATGAAAGAGGTAGTCTATAAAGGAGTCCAAATCAGGCTAATATCTGAATTCTTGTAAGAAATGCTGCAGGTAAGGAGAGAATAGAACACAATGAGCCAACGGCTTAAAGATAAAAACTGTCAATCAAGAATATTACCTTGCAATTTTCTCTGTCAGATATGAGGGAGAAATAATGACCTCAAATAAAGTAAAAATAAAGGAGTTTACCAGAAATAGACCCCACATTCAAGAAATTGAGAAAGGAATTCCAGTATCTAAGCCAAATTGAGAAACACACAAAAGAGATAAAAAAGGAAGTAAATTGAAACACAAAACTAGAGACAAAATGATAACAAAAGAATTTCATTTATCAATAATCACTCTAAATGTCAATGAAATAAAGTCAACAATTGAAAGACACAGAATGTCTGGTTGGGTTAGGATACAAAATCTAACATCCTTCTGTTCCTAAAAGAGCCACCCTAGAACTCCAAAGATAAACATAGGCTCAAGGCAAACAGTTAGAAAGCAAACCTATAAGCAAATATGACCCAAAGAAAATCACTACACTAATATCAGACAAAATAGATATCCAATTAAAACAAGGTAATGAGCTAGGGAAGGACATTATATAATGATTGAGAACAATATATCAGGAAGACAACATTCATCAACATCTACTCATCAAACAAAGAATTACCAAAATATATTAGGCAAAGTTATCAATTCAGAAAACAAACATTAAAAAAAACACATCTGTTGTAGCTGACTTCAGTGCTTTACTCTCACAATGAACAAAGCAATGAGACAAAAAAATTAATGAGGATTTAATAGCTTTAAGCAAAGATTTAGACCATATGGGTATAAGGGACATCTATAGGACCCTGCATGCAAAAAAATAGAATATGCATTTTTCTTAAGTGACCATGGGATATTCTCAGGATTCAGCACATATAGAGTCACAAGAAAAATATCAGCAAATTATGAAGATTAAAATTTTACCAAGTATTTTCTCAGGTCATAAAGAGATCAAACTCAAAATAAAATACAAAGAAATGAGGGAAGACCTCTAATATGTTGGAGGTTGAACAACACAATGCTGAAAGATGATTGGGTATTGAAAGATTACTGAGACATAGAGAAAATCAAATAAATATATAAATAAAATACCTCAAAACAAATATCATTGAAGACACAACTTCCCAGAACCTATGGGACACAGCAAAATCAGTACTATGAAAGTATATAGACCTATAAGTTCATATCAAAAAACGAGAGTGCACAAATATCCTTATACCGCAGGAAATAGGAAAAGAACAAAAAACAAGAAATGCAAAAGCTGGTAGATGGAAGACATGCTTCCAACTTTCTTTTCATATTCTTTTGGTTTGTATATTTTCTTTGTATTCCCATGGCTTAATTCCAGGTTTTCCCTTTATTGTACATAGTATGTACATACTGTACATATTGTTCTCAGAATTTAAGAAGCATTGGTCCAACAAACTTTAAGATTATCTGAAGTGTCCTTTCCAGTTTCTTCAGTTGGAATCTTAACCTGAATTTTCTGTGTTGCAGAATAACTTGTAGCTTTTAAATTCAAAAGACCATTTTATGTTGAAATCATATCAGGTACACAATTATTTTTTGTTGTCGTCTCACATATATAGAAATGTATTGGGAATCACACAGCATTCATTTATATTACACATGTACCAGCAACACCTGAGTAAGTTATGGGAAAGCAGGAATATATTAAAATCTCATAGCACAAGGACAACTTGGAAGGACTCTTTTGTATTTAATTTCTGGAGTTAGTAAATTGATCTCCTGCATGAGGCACATTTCTTTGTCTAGAGAATGTAGTTAAAACTCAATGTAAATTCTAAATTGCGTATGGGTTGGTGGTCATCTGCTACCTGATCACTTATGCACTTGTCATGAATTCAAAATTTCATTCCGTGGGAATATTCCTTGTCATAAAATTTACAGTGTTTTCCTTATTTTTTCAGCTCAACTCCAGAAACAACCGGGTAAATATTCTACTACTTTTACTCCCACTTCCTTGTAATGTCTGCTCTTTTGCCTCTTTACTATCCCCTGCCCATTTGTCTGTATACCAGGCATTGGCACTCAGTTCAGCGGGGATGCTTACTTTTGCCACTTTCATTTTATATTCAGGATGTCTCTCCCATGAAGTACTTCCCCATACTGTGTTCCAACATCCCATGGCTTCCTTTTCATTCCCTACTCAATTAATGTTGTTGCTTTCCTATGTAAAATATGATTGTTACTCACAGATCTTTGCACAAGATTTGTAGAAAAGTTGATGAACTAGAGGGCTTGAAGCACAGGCACAAGGTTTCCATGCCCTCCATATTCATACAAATCTAAAGGATTTTAGAAACTCTGTCATTCATATATATATATATATATATATATATATATATATATATATATATATATATGTATAGTTTGTGGGCTCCCTGCCAAGCACTTGTTTCTTGCCTATGATCTTGCCATAGCAGAGAAGATCCCAAACTTAATGAGCTATATTTCATATCATAATGACCTTTCATAACAAATATAGATTGTGAAAATATTTTTTCTTTTTTTTAAAGATTTATTTATTTATATATACAAGCTGGGGTACAGGTCAGAGGTGTGGGGTGGCCAGAGGGTTCACCAGAGACAGATGAGGAGCAGGACAGGCATATCAATGTAAATACACTGCTAAGGGGAGCAGTGGGTGAGGCAGGAGAGGTCTGCCGTGCCATGTAGGAATCTCCCCGGCTGGGTGTCGAACCTGCGTCACTGATGCTGACAGCTCCACAGCACAGCACTTAACCGCTGTGCCACCAGGGAAGCCCAGTGTGATATATTTTTCAACACCTGTGAACTTGAGGGTAAATTTTCAATTGATCTTGTAGAATTTACCCCACTGTTCACAGGTCTCTAAGTACTTTGCCTAATTTGATCGTTTTATTTTCACTTTTTCCAACAGTTTTATTCCCTAATATTGTTCTTGCATTTTTGGATACAATTATTAAAAGGCTAACTGCATTTCCACTCAGTATTTCAGAATTTATTTCCATGAGTATTAAAATATCAGTTAGAAGATTTTGATTCCATTTTTGCTAGTTGAGTAACTTTCCTAAGAGCTTCCTCATCATTATTTCCCAATCTGTGTGTGTACACGTGTGTTTATCAGTCAGGTAAGTGGGACAATCCAATGAAAGATAATGACTTGATATTGACCACCCCCAAGAACTTTAGTCTTTCTTCTCCTGGTTTCACATCCTGTCTAAATTCCTTGTGAACTAAGCATATGGGTCCTGGGTTGTATGACAACATCACCTGTGATGGTTGATAGACCCTTTGATTACACATAAACGCAGGCTATCTCAAAATTTAGCACACTGAACCACAAAGGGCTCTAGAATTGTTTCCATTTTTTATTCACTATCCTATTTGGAATAAATTACTTATTTCTTCTTTTTACTTTCAGAGAAGTCTGAGTGGGAAAAAGGTAAATAAAACAAAGCCATTTGTTCCTGTATCTCTTTACACACATCTGTTTTCTACACCCTGGTCTTCAACTCTCAAGGAACATCTCAAATCAAACAGAGACATTACTTGCCATCCTCTTGAAGCAGGAAGTTGCTAAGTTCACTGCTTGGATACTGCTGCTTGCTGGGGCGGAAAGCTGCTGGGAAAGTCTGTTCTGTACTACTTGTCCACAATAGTAGCTATGGTTACCCTGACCCCCTTCCTAAACAATAAAGTCTATGATGGATGGGGTAGGTAAGTTTCCTTATGCAAACTGTATAAAAACCTGCAATTCCTGTAATTCGGGGCTCAGATTTTGGGGAGTTATCCCACTGGGCCCGCTGGTGTGACAATTAAATCTCTCTCTCTCTCTACCTCTCTGAGTGCCGCCTGATTTCTCTGGGAAAGTTGCCATAACATTTTGGTTCCCTGTCCGGGAAGCAGCCGCGCTGGCCCCTTTGGCCACCGGTTTGGTGTTGGGGCCGTGCCCAGCAATCCTGCCTTGAGTGAATGGGGCGGTGCCACCCGCACCTTCACGGGTCCTCCTTCCTGAGGGGAGCAGAGCTGGGGCACTGCCCTTCAGACCTTACCCGGACTCGCAGAGAGAGGTGGACAGACAGACCCCATCGGACTTCTGGATAAGGTAAGGCCCTGGGGCCCTTTGTGCTTAGTTTAGCCGGTCCCAACGGATGGAAGGAGAGCCTGATCCCCTCTCACGCCCCCTCGTGGGGCTCGGTGGTATTGTCTGGTGGGTGGAATGCACAGCCCCTGTGTGTGTATGTGAGTGTGTGTGTGATGGCCCCACGACTTCGGTTACGGGATCTGAGTGGTCTTGTTCTGCGGTTACATGACGACGTCATACGGCTTATAGGCAACATTTACGGCATGGCCCGGGGTTTATACGGGCTGCCAAATGCCAAGACGCGTCTGAAAGTTCCCGAGAGGGACGCGGCCAGACAAGAACCTGATTGTTCCCCCTCCCTTTTGTTGTGACACCGAACACAATGGGAGGGACTAAGAGTAAACCTACAGTCCTTGACTGCATGATCAACAATTTTAAAAAGGGGTTCCACGAAGACTATGGGGTTGCCTTGATCCCTAAGAAACTTAAGACCCTGTGCCAGGTAGAATGGCCTAGTTTCCAGGGAAAATGGCCTCCAGAGGGAACTCTGGACATGCCTACAGTCCAGGCAGTGTGGGAGGCTGCGACAGGCTCCCCAGGGCCCCCCGATCAGTTCCCTTATATTGACTCATGGTGGACAATAGCTCAGACCCAACCTATTTGGGTCCGTATTTGTAGTTTAGGACAGGGAGAGAGTCAGGTCCTCATTATACGTGGCCACCGCAATGCTCAGCCTCCGGCACCTCCACCTATACATCAGGGAGACCCCCCCGAGATGAATTACCGCCTCCCTACTCACGTGCCAATTCATCGGTCCCACCCCCACCAGTCCTGGACACCCCTCCGCCATCCGACCCACCACCTCCTCTGACACCTGAACCTGCATCACCAGCTTCACCTCCTAAACCCGCGATGCCAGTGGCCCACAGGCTCCGTTCAGCGCAGGACCCACCACTGCAACTTCCACTGCGAGAGACCCAAGGCCCACCCATCATTGATGATGACGGCACTGTCCAGACTGGCGCTCCAGTTCTCTATTACAGCCTTTTACCACAACTGATCTTTTGAACCAGAAACACCACACTCCAGCCTATTCAGAGAAACCCAGGCTCACACTGACCTCTTTGAGTCCATCTGTCAGACTCACCGCCTGACCTGGGATGACTGTCGCCAGCTCCTCCTCACTCTGTTCAATACTGAGGAGCGCAGGCACATACTCACCAAGGCCAGGCGGTGGCTCTAGGAATAGGCGCCAGCCGGTACCCTTGATCCCCAGATGTGGGCCACCGGAGCAGCCCCTGACACTCCCCCTAACTGGAACTTCCACACTGAGGAAAGGAGGGCTGCACTCAGCCGATACCAACAGCCTCTCACAATGGGCATTTGGGCAGGAGCCAAAAGCCAACCAACATGTCTAAGACTGCCTCTGTCGCTCAGAAACCTGACGAGTCCCTGAGTGATTTCTATGAACGTTTATGTGAGGCCTTCCCCATTTACACTCCCTTTGACCCAGAGTCTCCAGACAACCAACAAATGGTTAATGCTGCCTTTGTGGCTCAGGCTGCACCTGACATCTGCCACAAACTCCAAAAGCTAGAAGGATTTGCTGGGATGAATGCCACGCAGCTACTAGAGATAGCCAACAAAGTTTTTGCCAACCGGGATCTTGAGACCTGCCGAGAGGCAGACAGGAGGCTAGAGAAAAAGGCTTCCCTCTTAGCTGCAGTCTAAGACCGACCCGGCTCGCAACAGGCCCCCGCCTTCCTGGAGGGGCCGACTGTGGGCTCCCTTAAAGCCAGACCAGCGTGTCTATTGCAGACAGATGGATCACTGGAAAAATAAATGTCCTATACTAGCAGGTCAGGTGCACTGTGTAGAGCCACAGAGAAGGATAAAATATCAACAAGAGCCCCTCAGGGATAAAAACTCCCTTATTGGACTGGTAGCCTTGGACTCAGAATAGGATAGAGTGGGCTCAGTCAATCTAGGTCCCCAGGAGCCCATGGTCACTGTCCAAGTTGGGGACCAGCCCATCACCTTTATGGTTGTCACAGGAGCAGAACATTCAGTCGTCACCACCCCCGTCGCCCCACTCAGTAAGAGGACCACGACTATTCTAGGAGCAACTGGAACCAGACCCTCCTGACCATGACTGTGAGGACCTCATGGATGAGATTTTCTCCAGTTGCCCGGACCTCTGGGACCAGCCACTGCCCCACCCAGATCTTGAACTCTTTACAGACGGGAGCAGCTTTGTCAAGGAGGGACTACGTTATGCGGGGTATGCGGTCACCTCTGCTGACCGGCTTGTTGAATCGGGACCACTCCTCTGGACTTGGTCAGCTCAGCGGGCTGAGCTCTGGGCCTTTGTTCGCGCCCTTCAACTGGCAAAGGATCTGTCAGCTAACATCTACACAGATTCTCGCTATGCATTTGCCACCATCCACATTCGCGGGGCCATCTATAGAGAAAGAGGCCTTTTAGACGCAGGGGGGAAAGAGATAAAGAATAAGTCTGAAATCCTCCAGTTGCTAGAAGCAGTCTGGTGTCCAGCCAAGGTGGCTGTCATTCACTGCCGGGGACATCAAACAGGAACTGATAAAGTCACCAAAGGGAATCAGCTGACTGACACGGAGGCCAAATGGGCAGCAGCTCAGGACAGGGACCCTCCAGGAGAGATTCTCCTGGTCATCACCGCATTCCCTGCTAGTCCTCCACAGGAACGGTACTCCCCAGAGGAGACAGCCTGGATCAAAGATGAGGGAAGAACTAAAACACCCGAGGGGTGGTGGCTTCTGCCAGACGGATGAGCTTTTGTTTCCTCTAAGGCAGCATATCACTTAGTGCAGCAGTACCATGAGGCGACTCACTTGGGAAAAACGGCACTAGAGACTCTAGTAAATCGTTATTTCTACATCTCCCGGTTACCACCTCTCTGTGCCACGATCGCCTCTAGGTGCCAGACTTGTGCACAACATAACCCTGCCCAGCGGCCTAAGCCCCACCAGGAATACAGCACACAGACTCCTCCCCTTTTGAGGACTTGGAAGTGGACTTCACAGAAATCAAACCTTGCAGAGGCTACAAATATTTACTTGTTTTGGGCCTCCCCGGTGGCGCAGCGGTTAAGCGCTGCGCTGTGGAGCTGTCGGCAGCGGCGACGCGAGTTCGACGCCCGGCCGGGGAGAATCCCACATGGCGTGGCAGACCTCTCCTGCCTCGCCCGCTGCTCCCCTCAGCAGTGTGTTTCTGATCTGCCTGTGCTGCTTCCCACTCTGTTTCTGGTGAACCCTCTCGCC
>PVIJ01014410.1:0-15419 GCA_004024925.1 Scalopus aquaticus | reverse complement strand
CCTGTACCCCAGCTTGTATGTATAAAAAATAAAAAAAATAAAAAATAAATCTTTAAAAAAAAAAAAAAAATATATTTACTTGTTTTGATCTGCACCTACTCTGGGTGGGTAGAGGCATTCCCCACCAAGACGGAGAAGGCCTGAGAAGTCACTAAAGTTCTTGTGAGAGAAGTAATTCCCAGATACTGGGTCCCCCTGACTATCGGTAGTGATAACGGTCCAGTCTTTACTGCTGAAATCACCACTCAACTGACTAGCTTATTTCATATTAAGTGGAATCTTCACACTGCCTACTGGCCACAAAGTTCAGGGAAAGTAGAGCGTGTCAGCTGAACCATTAAAACAACTCTAGGAAAGTTTTGACAGGAAACAGGTTTGCCCTGGGTAGATCTTCTCCCTTTAGTGCTTCTCAGAATTCGGTGCACCGGGCCTCCCCAGTGGCGCGGCGGTTGGGCGCTGCGCTGTGGAGCTGTCGGCAGCCGCGATGCGAGTTCGATGCCCGGCCAGGGAGAATCCACGCCCGGTCCGGGAGAATACCACATGGCGCGGCAGACCTCTCCAGCCTTGCCCGCTGCTCCCCTCAGCAGTGTATTTCTGATCTGCCTGTTCTGCTCCCCAATCTGTCTCTGGTGAACCCTCTCGCCACCCCACGCCTCTGGCCTGTACCCCAGCTTGTATGCATAAATAAAAAATAAATCTTAAAAAAAAAAAGAATTTGGTGCACCCCCGGTGCCAGTGGGTACACCCCCTTTGAGATTTTATTTGGGCGACCCCCCCTATTATTTCTATGGTGAGGGGGGACCTTAGACAAACTGGAGAACTGGGACTGAATCAATGGCTACAGCTCCTTAGTGATGTCCTACAAAACATTAATAAAACTGTCATCCAGAGGGCTCCTGTTCCTCTGGGACATCCAGTCCATCCCCACAAACCTGGAGACTCTGTCTGGGTACAGGACTGGAAAAAAGAGCCACTCAAGCCGGTCTAGGTGGGTCCTTATACTGTCATTCTTACTATCCCAACCGCTGTCAAAGTTGCAGGTGTGACTCCGTGGATACACCACTCCCGAGTAAAGCCAGCCTGTCCAGAGATGCCAGAGAAATGGACAGCCTGCCCAGACCCTGAAAACCAACTCAAGCTGACCCTGCGGAGTGACTCTGACCAGGCAGCGTGACCCTTCTTCAGTCCTGCTCCAACCATGACGTGAAAGCTGGTTGATCTACGCATGGCGGAAGCTTGAGGAGAGTCAGAGGTGTAATGTTTATGGACTGTTAGACTGACCTCCAATGCCAATTGCTTCTTCTGTTTTTCTTTGGTGGAACTGTTGTTGTTCTTGTTTGCTGCCAGTCTTAGGACTGAAATTAGATAAAATAACATGCTTGCCCCCCTAGCTCTCCTCCTTGGGGCTTTGCTACCTCTTGTCAGCCCCACCTGGGTTTTCTCAGTCACCTGCTCTGGGAGATTTGACAGTTCCACCTCGGAAGTGACCCAGCGACTTTGGTCCCCAAAAGACTCAACCTTCTCCCTATCTTTTGATGCTTGTTTTGCTACTATTGGTGCCCCTTCTTATAGATAGCAGTGTGGAGCACTCTTCTGGGAAAGGTATTACTCTTCCTGCCATAAATATCTCTGTCTGAAGGCTGAACCCACTTCAGGAATAGTTTCTAAATGGGGATGCCATGATTGAGCATTGGTGACCTGGGCCACTGAACCCAGTTGGGCTCACTCCTTGAATTCACCTTATAATGTACAGGTCAAACTCTCCTTTTCGATGTCCGATGCCCCAAGTGACTGTGACACTGGTAAATGTAATCCAGTCACCATCACCATCCTGAATCCGAGCCACCCATGGGTATCGGGATGGGCATTTGGGCTGGGACTTGCAGGCTGGGGTAAAGACCCACAAGCCAAACTCACCATTCAACGCAGGGCCCTCAATCCCCAGCGCCAGGCTATCACCACACCCCTGTCATGGGCACAACAACAGGCTCAAAAATGGCGGGCCCTTGCCACTCAGCCCACCATGGCACTCTGGTCCTTATTAAAGGCTGCTCATCTGGCAATAAACTCTTCTAATCCAGACCTGGCCCAAGACTGTTAGCTTTGCCTCCGTTCCGGACTCCCTCGCTATACTGCCGTGGGAATTAATACTTCTGTAGCTTTGAGTTCGTCTGCTCGCAGAACTCCACCTAAGTTTCAACACACTCCCCTTGCTCCCTGCCCTGAAATCTGGGGGCAAGCATCTTGTGTTTTGGGTTCTGGCAAATACCCTAACATTTCTGTGTCTTGCACACATGTATCTAAAATCTTTGGTTCCTCTCTATGTGCACCCAATGGAAAATTTTTTGCCTGCTCTACTGGCATGTATAGGTGTCTGGTTCCAAACAGCGTGAGTCTTTGTGCCTTCACCTTGCTCATCCCTGACCTCACTCTTCTGTCAGGAGAACAAGCCACCCAACTCTTGTATACCGGCCCTGGCCATTTTTTAAAATGCATCCCCCTGGCCATCCCTCTGCTTGTGGTCCTTGGTATCTCTACAGGGATAGCAAGTTCACAGTCATCTCCCAGCAAGTTGACACAGACCTGACTAATGTGGCCCAGTCTTTAAATGATCTCCAAGATCAAACGGACTCTCTAGTGGCCGTTGTTCTCCAGAACCATAGGGGGCTAGATCTGCTCACAGCCACCCATGGTGGTCTTTGCCTGTATCTGAATGAAGACTGTTGTTTCTATGCCAACAAATCAGGTGTTGTCCGTGAGTCTACTAACCAACTCCAAAATAGAATAAGGGCCTGTAAACAGAACCAGGAGGGCCCCTCTTGGTGGGACAACGTCACCACATTAGCACCATGGCTCCCCCCACTCCTGGGTCCACTGATCTCCATTCTTCTGATGCTTGCCTTCGGGCCTTGTTTACTTAATTTAGCCACCCAGTTTATCCAGTCCCGTTAGGAGGCTATTAAGCTCCAAATGTTAGTCAGCCACTATACACCTTAAGAAATCTTTCTAGCAGTCCATTGATTGATACTCCCTAGCAGTATGTAGGGGTATCAGGAGGGGGGAAATGAAGTAGGAAGTTGCTAAGTTCACTGCTTGGATACTGCTGCTTGCTGGGGCGGAAAGCTGCTGGGAAAGTCTCTGTGCTGTGCTGCTTGTCCACAGTAGTAGCTATGGTTACCTTGACCCCCTTCCTAAACAATAAAGTTTATGATTGATGGGGTAGGTAAGTTTCCTTATGCAAACTGTATAAAAACCTGCAATTCCTGTAATTTGGGGCTCAGATTTTTGGGAATTATCCCACTGGGCCCACTGGTGTGACAATTAAATCTCTCTCTCTCCACCTCTCTGAGTGCCGCCTGATTTCTCTGAGAAAGTTGTTGTAACACTCTGGTTATCTCATTCTACCTACGAGGTATCCCATAATCCTTGGCCATTTATTGTCCCCCTTTTTGATCCCTTTTATTGTCTAGTCCTTCTCTTCAGGGACACACATTCTCATGTAAAATGAATTTCATTGATCAGTGCCCTGTGAACTTTTTTAATTTTTATGTATTTGACATAGCATTATATTCGGGCAGAGTCTCATGTCATTTGAACTTCCTGAGCCTTCAGGTACACTTTGTACTTCATGAGCCTCTTCTCACATGACAGATTAAGATGAGCTCATTTAGACCTGAAGTAAAATATAAAATAGGTCACAGAAAAAAGATTTAAGTAGGTGCGGCAGACCTCTCCTGCCTCGCCTGCTGCTCCCCTCAGCAGTGTATTTCGGTCCATCTGCCTGTTCTGCTCCCCACTCTGTCTCTGGTGAACCCTCTCACTGCGCCACACCTCTGGCCTGCACCCCAGCTTGTATGCAAAAATAAAATAAATCTTCATTTTTTAATTTTTTTAAAGATTAATTTGTTTATGCATACAAGCCGGGGTACAGGCCAGAGGTGTGGGGCGGCGAGAAGGTTCACCAGAGACAGAGTGGGGAGCAGAACAGGCAGATTATCAGAAATAACATGGCTGAGGGGAGCAGAGGGCAAGTCAGGAGAGGTCTGCGGCGCCATGTGGGAATTTCCCCAGCCCGGTGTCTAACTCACATCGCCGCTGCCAACAGCTCCAGAGCGCAGCGCCTAACCACTGTGCCACCAGGGAGGCCCCAAAATAAAATGAATCTTTAAAAAAAAAGATTCAAGTAACTATACTCTTTAAAAGATTATATACATATAGCTATGCATTATATGCACGCATATATCTCATTTGGCATGCCTATATACAAATTTTATTTTCCTGTATCTATACATTTATATTTATAAATGTATATATACACATATGTATTTATATACACTGTATATTTTCATTTTCTCATTGTAATAAGAATGATCAGATATTTTACGATTACATAAATGAGTATAATTCTTTTACTTTGGCATGCACTCCATTTTCAACAGTGGAATTTTATTCTTCATCAGCAGCATTCTATCCCATTTCCTGTCATGGATATTCATAATGTGGGATATTTTGAGCTTTTTGGCAGTAGGAAACAATTGCATTCATCCAGATTTTATGTCATGTTTTAGAGGATTAGGACTTTTAACTTGAATTTTGTTTTCAGACAGGATTTCATTTCATATACCTTCTGCTCTCCACATTGTCTAGTGCAAATTCTGAGGTCATTCTTTTTCATATCCTTTGAGCCTGATGTTTTCTCTGCCTTCCCATGACTTGTTTGCAGGTTTCCTCTTTATCTTTGAATTATAGGAATTTGGTTATATGATGTCATGTTCAGATGAACTTCTAGTTTATCTGCAGGATTTTTCCCTGTTTCTGCAGTGGATTGTCTTTATATGGCTTTTCAGTGTTGGGGAATAAGGTGCAGTTTCTATATTCAGCTGCTCGTTTGGGTACATAGAAGACATTATTCATTGTTTTAATTGTCTCACATGTGTCACATATGTAAAAATATGTATCCATAATCACAGAGAATTTATTAATATTGCTGTTGAAAATATCTTAAAATCTTGGGCTTTCAAGAAGAGGAACTCTTAAACATGTTCCAATTTCTTTTTTTCCTTCCTGCTTGACAATGTGCTTTCATTTGAAATGAATTATTGCTTCCTTCCTTTTACTTTCAGCAAACACTGGTCCAGAAAAGTTTAACTAAAATGAAGATATTTCTTGCTGTACCTTGTCCCAAGCATCTGTTTCCTACCTCCTTGCCTTTGACTCACACAGATTCATTCCTCATGTCAAATAGACATATAATAATTTTATTTATCTTTAATGATTATCTCTTTCTACCTTCTGAGATAGCCCACCTTCATTGGCTTGTCTCTGATCCCACTATTATTCTTTGACTGAAGAATAATAAACCTGAGAGGAAAATCTTATACTGTCAAAACACTAGTAATAATATAAAATAAGCATATTTCAATAACAAGTACAATTAATAAAGTGCCTAAAACAACTTAATTTATGAAAAAATGCATTTCAAGGGAGTGATATAATTTTATATTAATTAAAAGTTAATATAAAGGGGGCCTCCCTGGTGGCACAGCGGTTGAGCACTGCGCTGTGGAGCTGTAGGCAGCGGCGACGCTAGTTCGACACCCGACCAGGGAGATTCCCACATGGCACGGCAGACCACTCCTGCCCTGCCTGCTGCTCCCCTCAGCAGTGTATTTCCATTGCTCTGTCTGTTCTGCTCCCCATTCTGTCTCTCATAAACCCTCTCGCCGTACCAAGCCTCTGGCCTGTGCCCCAGCTTGTATGCATAAATAAATCTTTTAAAAAAGTTAATGCAAAAATAGCAACTTTTAGAACTGTCAGTTTCAAAATAAATGAAAATCTTATCACAAACTCAATCAAATACAAAACTAAATTTTAAATAGATTAGAAAACTAAATATAAAAAATAAAAAAGTTGGAATAAATATGAGATTTTTTTCTAAATTTGGTCATTAGAGGGGCTTCCTAGGCATAATAAAAACTCCAAAAGACAAGCTAGATTGACAGTAAATGAAAATTTGTGTACAACTGAAAACTTTTTTAAAATACTGTCAGTGTAAACCTTTATAAAAACTTTTGCTCTGTCTACTTACTGTATATACATTTTACCTCAATTTTTTTAAGAGGAAAGATATATAAAAAGTACTACGAAGCAACTAGAGGGAGTAAAAAGAGAAAATACAATGATCAGTTAACATCTGAAAATATTTTCAAAAGCAGTGGTAATCAGAAAAATCTCAAGAGCATAAGGAATGATGAGGACCACAAACAGCAGCCAGCTTTTGTTCATCTGATTCACCAAAATTTTAAAAAGATAAGTAATATCCACTGTTGAGGAGGATGAGTGATAAGGATTCAGTGAGAACTGGTGGAGTTTGAAAGGTGACTTTAAGTTTTCATCAACCTTTCACATCAACTGGTCTCTTCAGTTTCTTGGTTTTAATCCTAGATAAGTATTTGCACTTATTTAAGTCAAAATATGCTCGAGGATGTTTATTGAAATATTATTTAAAAATGCAAAAAACAAAAGCAAAATAGCAAATATTCCTGGAGCTAAGCATATTATGGTTCTATGCAATCGTGGAATTCAACCCTATTTAAACAGTCCTCATAAAGTAAGATACAAATATGTAGAATAATGGTCAAGAAGGGCATAAAATTATTAATAGTATCTACATCTTGGAAATGGAGTAGAATTGGATATTGAGGGGAAGAAGTTTTCACTATGTTATTTATTATACTTAAGTGTTTTAAAAATTTTGTGAGAAAATTTTAAATTATATGTAAGAAATATATATATATATATATAATTTAAAACACATAAATGTTTGAAAGTATATCTTGTTATAAGAATGATACATATTTATTATATAAAATAATTCAAAGAAGGAAAATAAAAATTAGGCTATAATCTAAAAGTAACCATTAATAACATTTTGTTGTATAACCTATCAATTTTTTAAATTCACATATATGCAATTTTTAAATAAAAAGTAGCATTAAAATGACATGTATTTGTCAGGTTCCTCTATACTTTTGTTTTATTTTTTATTTTTTTCCAAAATGTAACTTTAGTCAGCAAGTCTCTCATAATTCGTTTTGGACAGTGTTCAGGCACCTTTCATACGTCATATCTTTTTCTCTCGTGATTTAGTCAAGACTAGCTCATTCAGGTCTGAGGTAAAATATAAAGGGAGCACAATAAAAACATACAAAGAGAGATACTCATTATGTCTTATTGCATGTGTATACTTATGTACATTATATATGCACATGTATTTCTAATTTCATGTAGATAGGCATATGTAGAGCCTATAATATATATGCAGATATAAACATAGTTATATGTTTTTATTTATAATTATATCTCATTATCTTAACAACATATTGTTTTCTGTTATTGTGTTAAAAGCATTTTAGTTTTATAAATTTGAATTATTGGACTTTTTATTTACTCTTTAAGTCTTTCAGTGCTTTTTATACTTTTGCATGAAATCCATTTTCACCCCTAAAGTTTTCCTTTCCCTTCATCAACTCCCTATCCCATTTTTAATAATGCGTATACACTGCTACAAGATTTTAGCTTCTAGGGATAAATTTTATTTATCATAGATTTTAATAATTTCATTGGATTAGAAATGTTAACCTGACTTTTTCCTCCATACCCAACCTTCCACTTTCTTCTGCTTTCCACATTTTCCACAGAAAATTCTGAGGTGATTATGCTTAACACTTTCTCTTCCTTCCTATGTCTCTTAATGTTTATCTTTCTTTTGATTTCACCAATTTGATTATAAGATACCTTGCTCAGAATTTATCTGCAGATTCTTTTTTTAAATTTTTGCTTAAGAGGACTGGAGTGTACACCAGAGTTGTAGGGGTTTAGAGGATTCACCAGAGACAGAGTAGGGAGCAGAACAGGCAGATTTACCGAAACACTATGTTAAGGGGAGCTGCTGGCTAGACAGGAGAGGTCTTCTGCACCATGTGGGTTAGTTCTGTGGCTGGGGATTGAACTCAGGACCCAGTGGTGATAGTGCTGAGACTTAATCCCAAGGGCACCAGGGAGTCCCTATCTGCAGATTCTTGATGCTTTTACACCTGGTTGTTTTTATCTGGGTTATCTGTGTTGGAGGAGAAGGAACAGCTTCTGAATCCAACTTCTTATTTAAAGTTGCAGTCATAACAGAAGCCATGATTTTTTCCCCCATTGTCTCACATATACAAAAACATGTATCAGAAATCACACAGCATTTATCAATATTGATCATGTAGCTTGAACATCTACTTAAGGTAAGAGGGAGTATGAACATTTTGAACTCATACTATACTATAGTACACTCTGGAACACTGTGTACTATATGTGCTATATGTGTACTATATGTGTAGTATAGTACACTCATAGAACACTCTGAAAGTAATGTTCCACTCTAGTTTTCTGGAGTTAGTAAATTCATTGCCTCAACCTAGCACCTCCCTCTCTCTAGAGAACATAGATATAAATCAAAGTGAAATCTCTTGTGATTTGTGTGTAGTTGGGGTCATCTACAACCTGATCCCAAAACTTTCAGTCAATTGTAATATTTCTTGTGATAGTTTTACATGGAATTTACAATGATTTTCCAATTTATTTTTCAGAACAATTGAAAAAACAGGTAAGTATTATGACATTTCTTACTGCCAATTTTCTTTTCAGAGACTGCCTTTTTGGTGTTTATAACATTCCCTGACATTTTATCTGTATCCCAGCTCTCAACTCTCTTGAAATGCCTCATCATCCCACCTTGATTTTATGGTTAAGGATGGCTCTCATGTTAAATATTGTCCCTTTCTATTTTCCAAACATCTGTGACTTCCCTGTAATTTTTACACTTTCTTCTCTGTGCAATATATCTGTTTCTAACTTATAGAACTGATGTAAGATTTATAAAGACATTAATGAACTTGGTGAAGACTTTTAGCATATCCACAATGTTTCATTGTTCCACATATTCATGTTAAACTTTGAGATATTAAAAAACTTGTCCATTATTCCAAAAAATTATGGACCTCTTGACATGCAGTTGGTATACTGCCCTAAGAACTTGTGAAGAGAGAGAAAACTCCAAACTTGATGCACTGTATTTCTTTTTCATAATGTGCTTTAAAAACAAGTGTAGTTACTTATGCTATTCACTGGTGAATTGTGAACTTGTGGTTCATTCTTTAAGTGGTCTTTCACATATTTCCCAAATGTTCCCAGGTCTCCTTACATATTATATAATATGCCCTGACTTTTAGAAAGGGTCCAGTCATCATTTGTTTCCCCTTTCCTTTGCTTATCTATTAAAATCAAGTTTTAAAGACAATCTGTTATTTATTTTTTAAAAATTTTATTTATTTACGCATTGAAGAACTGGGGGGCCAGAGGTCTGGGGGTATGTGTGAGAGGATTCACCAGAGACAGAGTGGGAGGAGAATAGGCAGATCTACGGAAATACACTGCTGAGGAGAGCAGTGGGCGAGGCAGGAGAGGTCTGTTGTGCCATATGGGAAGCTCCCGGGCCAGGGATCAAACTCGTGCTGCAGTGGCTGGCAATACTTTCATAGTGCTGAACTTTAACCCCAGGGAGGCCCACAATCTGCTAATTCTGTCAGCAATTGTAGACATATTTTATTTCAGAGAGGTTCAAATAGAATATTTCCCTCAAGTGTGAATGATTTTATCCCGGTGAAGGACACAATGCTATTGTCTTTAGTGTATTTCTAAAGGTGAACAATAAATAGCCATTAATGTTCACATTCTCCATCACCCAGGGCACTTTTCAGTTATGTTTGTATTTTCTTTTTTTTAATATATATTTTTATTGTTATTTATATCTTTTACATTATGTATTCCCTTTGGGTAGCCCACCACCAATTCACCGGTGATCCATCTCCGTGGTCCCTTGTGTCCTTTTCTACTCCATTTTGTGCCCTTATCCACCCCCTCCCCCCACCCCACCAAGTGTCTCTATTTTCATGGGGAGTGGATATTAGGAATATGTCTCCTATTGTGTGTACAGGCTTATAAGATTCCTGCTTCAGTTACAGTTTTGACAGATGAGCCCTCTTTCTCTGTGCCTCCTCATTAGTGCTTCTCACTACTCGAAAATGAAAATGTTACTTCCTTGCCATTTTTTCAGTTTTTCTTTATTTTTTCTAATTACATTCTTCTTACCTACTTACTGTACACGGAAATGTTTTCAACTCATTTTTATTTTCTATGTTGCTTTCCCTTGACATTTATATGTGCTTTTGCATTTTATTTTTCAGAAGAACTTCAGAAAGAAATTGGTAACTATTTTCTGACATTTTGCTTTACTCATATATTTCCTAGAAATATTTTATTTCTATACTTTTCTTCTGTTGCCATTTGAAAGTTTCTTCTACTATCACAGTAATTACCATAATTTCATTATAAGGCGTGTGAACTGAGGGGGATTAGACTTTAATGAATGTGGTTTTCTCTATTCAATGGAAAGTTTCCTTATGAAGTCATTATTTAAAGCCAAAAACTGAAACAAAACAAAAAAGGCATTATAAGATTATTATTTAAATTGTGGGTGCCTTGTTTGTGGGTCTGGTATGGTAACACACCTGAAGGGTTGTGAACCTGTACCTCTGAATCAAGTACAGTATTCTAAATCAAAATTGCCTTAACAACAACAAAAAAATTAAAAGATGTAGCAGAGTCAGCCTGCAAATCCATTTCTTTTGTAAAAGTTTAAAAACATTTGCACCATCACCACAGTTCCTTGTGCTCTTCCCACCCTTGTTTTGGTCCCTCTCCCTCCCCCTCCACTGTAGAATGTCTCTGATTTTTAGTTGTCACTTTATTTTTGTTTTGTTTTATTGTGAGTTTTTTTTGCTGTTATTGTTCTTGTTATTATTAGATTTTCCCTGATCCCTTCCTATAAGTGAAACCTTCTAATATTTTTCTTTTTCTGTATGACTTATTTCACTGAGCATAATCCCATCTAGTTCCATCCACGTTGCTGCTAATGGCATTAGTTTATCTTTTTGATTGCTGAATAGTATTCCACCATGTACATATACCACATCTTCTTGATGCAGTCATCTATTTTTAGGCATTTGGGTTGTTTCCAAGTCTTACCTATTATAAATAGTGTTGCAGTCAACATAGTGGTGCAGATATCCTTTTGAATTAATGTTTTGTGTCATTTGGGTAGGTCCCTAGGAGTTGAATTGCTGGGTTATATGGTAGCTCCATTTTCAGTAGTCAAGGAGCCTCCACACAGCATTCCATAGTGGTTCAACCAGTTTACATTCCCACCAGCAGTGTAGGAGAATTCCTTTTTTACTGTGAGTGAACTGGTGATGGAAATTCTAGGAGGTCTACACCCAGAAAAAGAAAGCAAACATTGTACAAAAATGAACAATGTTGTAAAATATATATATAAATAAATACCAAAAAATATATATAATATTGAATGTATGTGAAATGCTGACTGGCCAATCTTTAAATTACATTTCATGTCATTCAAAGAGATAATTTTATTTCAGATTGAAACATTTGACAAAAAGAGTTTTTATTTCCAGTTGTAGAATTTGCAGTGCTTATGTTAGGAGGCCAAATGGAACATCATCCCAAGATATAAGAAATGTCTCAAATCCTGCAATGGAATTTAAAAATGTTCTATGGTATTTAGAAAGTGAATGATATTTTTTTAATTAAATAGTTTCTTTTCTCCTCTCAAAAACAAACAAACAAACAAAATGTTTGCATTACCTGATCTCTGCCCTTGAAATTAAAATTAAGTAAAATGTGATGGGTTTAATATACTATAAACAAAATATAGTGTAAAGAAATATATTTTAAAATAAAGAAATAAATGTCAAAATAATCACTTAAAATGATTAAAAGTGTTTGCCTCTGAGAAGCAGGAATTAGGGGATGGCAGTAATTTGTGAAGAATTCTATTTTTTTTTTGAAGATTTATTTATTTATGCATACAAGCTGGGGTTTAGGCCAGAGATGTGGAGTAGTGAGAGGATTCACCAGAGACAGAATGGGGAGCAGAACAGGTAGATCCTATGACTGAAGTACACTGCTGAGGTGAGCAGCGGGTGAGGACCATGTGGGAATCTCCCCGTCCAAGCATTGAACTCTTGCCTCAGCTACCGAGAGCTCCTCCCTCCTACCCTCCCTCCTTCCTGCCTTCATTCTGTCTTTCTTCCTTCCTTCCTTCCTTCCTTCCTGTTGGTCCTTCCTGTTCCTCCTCCATTCTTTTCTCTTTTAGATGCTTCTATATTACCACCAGTCTCTACCTGATCATTTTTGTCATGGTGTTTAAAAATATGTAATAGGAGGATATAGGATAGAAAGGGAAACCCAAGTTGAATAAGACTTGGTAATTCACATGTCATTCACTGGTGAAGAGTGAAGTTGAGTTTCAATCTTGCATTCCTTGATCATAGGTGTTAATATGTGTATAAATATTTTACATATTTCTTTCAGATTATTTACCCTTCCAACAAGAATATGTCTGTTCTTTTGCCTTTGTTTTGGAAAAAATGATTATGCAAATTAAAATTATTTATGTTTATAGGAGGACTTCATATCTTAAGGATTTTTTGGATTTGTTTATAATTTGTTTTTTTTTAAAGTTTATTTATTTATGCATACAAGCTGGGGCACAGGTCAGAGGCATGGGGCAGCGAGAGGGTTCACCAGAGATAGAGTAAGGAGCAGAACAAGCAGATCGACTGAAATACACTGCTGAGGAGAGCAGCAGGCAAGGCAGGAGAGGTCTGCTGCGCCTTGTGGAAATCTCAACGGTGTGGTGTTGAACTCGCATCACTGCTGCCGACAGCTCCACAGCGCAGCGCTTAACCACTGTGCCACCAGGGAGGCCCTATAATTTGTTTTTATCTGATGCTTTGCTTTCTCTATATTCCACATATGAATAACAACCTACATTATTTGACATTCTCTTTCAACCTTATAATAATCTCTTTCAGTTCCATGTATGTGGTTGTAAAAGGCAAGAATTCATCTTTTAAAAGCAGATCGTCCTTTATCCACTATCGGCCTTTGGCCAATTAGTTGGTTTCTATAACTTTCTATTATAAACAGTACTACAATGAGGGTTGAGTGAATATATCCTGTCAAGTTAGTGTTTTTACATTCTTTGTATAGATAGCTAGGAGTGGAATTACTTGATCATATAATAGATCAATTTTAATTTTTTGAAAAAATTTCATACTCCTTTCTGTAGGGACTGAACCAGTCTGCATTTTCACCAACAGTATACTAGGGTTAATTTTCTCCTGGCCAACAATTGATGTTTCTAATCTTTTTGATATGGGTCATTCTCACAGGTATTAGATGGTATCTTGTTTTGTTTTGATTTACACTTACCTGATGATAAATGATGAGGAACATTTTTTCCACATGGCCATCTGTATATCTTCTTTACAAAAGTATATAGTTAGTTTTTCTACCATTTTTTATTGTGTTATTTCTTTTTAGTTCATTGAGTGATAAGAGTTCTTTGTAGATATTAGATATTAGTGCCGAATGAGAGATATTATGTGAAAATAATTTCTGCCATTTAGTTTAGTTTGTTTTACTAATGGTCTCTTGTACTGTGGAGATGTTTAGTTCACTGTAGTTCCACTTGTTCATTTTTGCTTTTGTTTCTGTCGATGGAGTCAAGTCCCCAAAGACACAATGTTGTGGAGTGTTATCCCAAAGATTTCTTCTCTGTATTTCATATTTTCAGGTATTACATCCAAACCTGTAATCCATTCTGAGTTAGTTATTTTTTTTTTGTATGTGTTGTGAGATATTGGTCTATTTTCATCCCATTCATGTAGTTGTTTAGTTTTATCCACACCACTTGTTGATGAGAGTTTCTTTTCTCCAGTGTATACTTTTGACCCCATTGTCATAGACTGTCCATGAAAGTGTGGCTTTATTTCTGGGATCTCGATTCCATTTCATTTGTATGTGTTTTTATTCCAATACCATAATGTTTTCATTATTATAGCTTTGTAGTATGTGTGACAGCCCTCCACCCCTATTCCTACTCCTTGACCACCTTTTCCTTGGTGCTGCTGAAGGCTGCACAAAGTTGGGATCTGATTTTTAATCCAGAATTCTACTCTGCGTCTTTTTATTGGTGAGTTTAATCCATTACCATTTAAGGTGATTATCAGTAGATGAAAGTCTGTTGTTGTCATTTTGGTCATTGTTTTGTGGTTCTGTTCAATACCTTGTTGAGTTGTTCAAGTTCATTTCTCTGTTGGTTTAGATTCTCAGGTTTCTTGTAATGTTTCTTGGAGTGGGAGTTTAGTCATAACAAATTTTTGGAGATTTTGTTTGTCTGAGAAAGTCCCTATTTTCCCCACATATAGAAAGTATATCTTTGAGAATAAAATATTCTGGGCTACCACTTTCTGTCTCGAAATATTGTGAATATGTCAATCCAGTCTCTTCTTGTCTGTAGTGTTTCTTCAGAGAGGTTTGATGCTTATTCTGATAAGTTTTCCTTTATGGTTATCTCTTTCTTCCCTGTCATCAGTTTCATTATTTTTTCTTTTTCTTGGACTCATGGAAGGTTTAGTACTATAGTCTTGCTGTAGTTTTCCTTTCATTATGATAGTTTGATGTCCTTCTATGTTCCTGTATGTCTAGCTTCATTTCTTGCTTCAAGTTTGGGAAGTTCTCTATAGTTATTTCCTCAAATATATTTTCTTTTTTTTTAAAGAATTATTTATTTATGCATATAAGTTGGGGTACAGGCCAGAGGCGTGGGGCAGTGAGAGGGTTCACCAGAGAGAGAGTGGGGCACAGCACAGGCAGATCAACGGAAATACACTGCTGAGAGGAAAAGAGGTCAAGGCAGGAGAGGTCTGCGATGCCATGTGGGAATCTCCCCAGTGGGGCGTCGAACTTGCATCCCCACTGCCGACAGCTCCACAGCACAGTGCTTAACTGCTGTGCCACCAGGGAGGCCCTTGAATATATTTTCATCTTCCTTGTCTAGCTCTTCTCATTCTGGAATTCCTAGACTGTTATATTCCCTTTCCTCATGGAGTCTGATAATTCCTGGTTTCTTCATTATTTTTCAGTTATCTCTCTCTTTCTTTCTTTCTGGGTTCTTTTCATATCTGCAACTTGATGGTCACTGATTCATTCTTCCATATCTCTTATTCTATTTGTATGACTTTCTCCAGAAATTTTTACCCCTTCCAGTGATCTTTTAACATCCTGCAGCTTCTCTATTTTCTTTTTTTAATATATATTTTATTGTTATTTATGTCTTTTACATTTTGTATTCCCTTTGGGTAGCCCACCACCAATTCACCCGTGATCCATCTCCATGGTCCCTTGTGTTCTTTTCTATTCCATTTTCCTTCCCTCCCTCCGCCTCCCCC
>PVIJ01014409.1:0-40936 GCA_004024925.1 Scalopus aquaticus | reverse complement strand
CGGACACAGCAAAAATAAAAAAAATAATCAGAGACTACTATAAACAGCTATATGGAAACAAGTATAACAACCTAGAGGATATGGACAAATTCCTAAAACTATACAATCACCCAAAGCTAGACAAAGAAGATATAGAACACCTAAACAGACCAATCACAAGTAGTGAAATTGAAACAGTAATTAAAAACCTCCCCAAAAACAAAAGCCCGGGACCAGATGGTTTCACAAATGAATTCTATCAAACATTCAAAAACGAAATAGTCCCTATATTACACAAACTCTTTCAAAAAATCGAGAAGGAAGGAGTACTACCAAACACATTCTAAGAAGCAAATATTACTCTAATACCAAAACCAGACAAAGACAATACAAAAAAAGAGTTAAATATTTACGAGAAAACTTAACAAAAGAGGCAAAGAACCTATACAAAGAAAACTCTAAGGCATTGTTAAAAGAAATAGAAGACACAAAGAAATGGAAAGATATTCCTTGCTAATGGATCGGAAGAATTAATATTATCAAAATGGCTGTCTTATCAGAGCAATATAAAGATTCGAAGCAATTTCCCTATCAAAGTAGCATGGCATATTTCTAAGAAATAGAAAAAAAAAGCACTTCAAAAGTGTGGTTCCTAAGGAACTACAAAAGACCCCAAATGCTGAAACTATTCCTGAACAAAAGAAAGGAAGAATAGTAGTATCAAATGCCCAGACTTCAAACTATACTACAAAGTTATAATAATCAATACAATATGGTACTGGGACAATAACAGATCCATAGACAAATGGACTAGAATTGACAAGAGAGAAATCAACCCACATCTATATGGACTGTTAATCTAAAACAAAGAAGTAAAGACTATACACTGGAGCAAGAAAAGCCTCTTCAATGAGTCATGTTGGGAAAACTAGACAGCCACATGCAAAAGAATCTAAGTAGACCACTACATCATACCACACACTGAAAAGCAATTCCACTCCTAGGAATCTACCCAAAGGACACAAAAACATTGATTCAAAAAGGTACCTGAACTCCTATGTTTACTGCAGCACTATTTACAATAGGTAAGATATGGAAACAACCCAAATGACCAGAAATAGAAGAGTGAATCAAAAAGATGTGGTATATATACATAGTGAATACTATTCAGCAATCAAAAAGATAAACTCATGCCATTCACAGCAACATGGATGGAGCTGGAGGGGATAGTGCTCAGTGAAATAAGCCAGAAAGAAAAAGAAAAATATCAAATGGTTTCACTAATAGGAGAAATATAGAGGAACACCAAATAAGGCATCAGGAAGAAAAATAACAACAATAAAAAGACTAGCAGGCAACCATAAATAAGAGACATTCTGCGAGGGAGGGAAGGGAGAGGGATCAAAACAGGGGAGGGAAGAGCACAAGGGACTAAGGGTTCATGGGTAAAATGGTGATGGAAATTTTATGGGGAATACACAATGATGCAATATATAAATAAAAAGTATATTTTATATAAATATTTTATAAAAAAAATAAAATAAAGTAAAACTCTAATTGTTTAAAAAAATCAACTCAAAATGTTGACAAAAGACTTTATGTAAGACCTGAAACCATAAAACATAAAAAAGAAAATATATGCAAAATAGTACCCAACACAGGCTTCAGAGATGTCTTTGGGAATTCATCTCCTACAGCAAAGAAGACAAAAGCGAATATAAACAATTGGGATTACATCAAACTAAAATGCTTTTGCACAGTGAAAGAAACTGTCACTAAAATAAAAGATCTCCTACTAAATAGGAAAAAATAGTTGCATACCATATATACAACAATGGGCTAATATCCATGATCTACCAAGGACACATACAACTCAACACAAAGAACCCAATCAAAGGATAGGTCCAAGAACTAAATGGACACTTCCTGAAGAAGACATAGAGATTTCCAGCAAGAACATGATAAAATGTTCATCATCACTTATTATCAGAGAAATGCAAATTAAAACCACAAAGAGATACCACCTCACATCTGAGAGAATGATCCCTATCAAAAATACCATAAATGACTGTTGGCAAGGATGTGGAGCAAAAGGAACCCTATGGAAAACAGAATGGCGCTTTCTCAAAATATAAAAATGGATTTACCATATGACCCAATATTTCTACTCCTAGGTATCTACCCAAAGAATACACCACCACCAATTCAAAGGAAAATATGCACTCCTATGTTCACTGCAGCACTGTTTACAATAGTTTGCCTATGAAAACAATTTAACTGCCCAAGGACTGATGAGTAGATTGGGGAAATATGGTATATATACACAATGGAATATTACTCAGCTGTGTAAAGAGATAAACACATGCCATTTGTGACAACATGGATGGAATCAGAGAGGATTATGCTAAACAATATAAGTCAGAAAGAGAAATACCAACACTGGACAGTATCACTTAAATGTGGAATACAGAGAAACAAAACACAGAGTCTGATTAAAGTAAACTAATAGCGGGGCCTCCCCGGTGGCGCAGCAGTTAAGCACTGCGCTGTTGAGCTGTTGGCAGCGGAGATGCGAGTTCGATGCCCGGACAGAGAGAATCCCACATGGTGTGGCAGACCTCTCCTGCCTCACCCGCTGCTCCCCTCAGCAGTGTATTTCTGATCTACCTGTTCTGCTCCCCACTCTGTCTCTGGTGAACCCTCTCGCCGCCCCACGCCTCTGGCCTGTACCCCAGCTTGTATGTATAAATAAAAAATAAATCTTTAAAAATAAATAAATAAATAAATAAAAACAAAGTAAACTAATAGCAAATCCTATAAATCTGAAGGTAGAGCTAGGCTGGGGGGGATGAGGACAAGGGACAACAATACTGTGGCATCTAGTAATCCCAAAACTTCACTGGGCACATCTGGTGGGGGGGGGTGTGTACACCAACAGCCTGAGAATGAACCTAGGATAACCCCTATAATTTCCCTCAGAATGGTGCTGCTGTGCAACTCCATAATCTTCAAAAAGCCAAAGTTTTTTAAAAGTCTTGCAAAGAAAGTTGAAGAATATATTTTCAATTTTTTTCTGTGTGTCAGGCACATTTCTTTGTTTTATTAATCTGATAAAGAAGAAAGTATTTCCCTTAAGCAGCTTCAGTTGACAATAAAATCAGTAACCACTTCTTTATTAATCATCATCATTTCTCAACACCTCTACTCTTCCTAAACCTCTTTCTGTGTTGAGTTCTAAAGTAGATGCTCTTTTTTAGATAATCAACAAGAGCATTCACCACTGATAAACTCTCCCTCAGAAGGAGAGTTTATGAAGGAGGACATGTTGGGCACAAGTCTTCATTTTCGGTGACTTGACATCTAAGAGTAAGTGCAGAAGACAGAAATTACAAGGAATCATTAAATTGACAGAAATCCATCAAAAGTGGCTATCAGAGAATATTTCAATAGAGTTGTATGTATTCAGTAATCTTTATTAAAGCTTATATTCTGATAAGTTTCTAATGAAGACTGACTGAACTTGTAAAAAGTTTTGATAACTGCTCTGATTGCAGATAACTGCTCTGATTATGAGAAAATAGACTAATTCAAGCTAAAATGATATCACCCATAATATCTGTCTCTTTAAGAGTTATTTATAATTAGAATATTGTTTAGTTTTATACAAAACACTTAAAATTGTTCATTCTCCCCAAAACTCCATTTAATTCCTGTTTAGTCTATTAATTACCATTTGCTAAGAAAAAATAAAATTTAGAACATTCCCTTGATTTTTGTTTGCTCAGTAAAATTTTGCCTGCCTTCTTTTTCCCTTCAGTGGCTTCTGAAAAAATGAGATTTATTGGACTGAGAATTAAAGGTCCCTCTTATTGGTTGAATTGTATTCCCCCAAATTTCATGTTATAGTCCCAATCTCTAGTACCTTGGAAAATGACCTTATTTGAAGATAGGGTACCGACAGAGGTAATCAATTTAAAGTGAGTTTGTTAAGATAGGCCATACTCCAATACAAATAGTGCCCATATTAAAGAGAATCTGGAGACAGACACACAAGGAAAATGCCATGTGAATTCAAGGCGGAAATCGGGCGCTACACATCTATAAGACAAGGAATGCCCACGATTGCCAGAAAACCTCCGGAAAAGAAGGCATGGAACAGATTCTCCTTCACAGTCCTTAGAAGGAACCAACTCCGGGACACTTGGACCTCAGACTTCTAGGTTCCAGACTGTGAGACAATAAATTTGTTTTTGAAGTCACCCTGTTGGTGGTACTTTGTTGGTTTTTTTTTCATCATTTTATGTTTTATTGTTATTTATATTTTTTACATTGTGTATTCCCCTTGGGTAACCCACCATTGATTTCCCTGTGACCCATATTGTTATTTATATTTTTTACATTGTGTATTCCCCTTAGGTAACCCACCACTGATTTACCTGTGACACATCACCATCGTCCCTTGTGCTCTTTTCTTCCCCATTTTGAGCCCTATCCTCCCCCCTCCCTCGCTGAGTGTCTTTCTCTTATTTGGTTCCCCTATATTCCTGTTATAAGTGAAACCATTCGATATTTTTCTCTTTCTTTCTGGCTTATTTCGCTGAGCATGATCCCTTCTAGTTTCATCCAGGTTGCTGCAAATTGCATGTGTTTATAATTTTTGAATGCTGAATAGTATTCCATTATGTATACATAGCACATCTTCTTGATCCAGTCATCTATTTTGGGGCATCTGGGTTGTTTCCATACCTTAGCTATTGTAAACAGTGCTGCAATAAACATACAGGTGCATGTATCCTTTTGGATTAGTGTTTCTGTGTCCTTTGGGTAGATTCCCAAAAGTGGTATTTTCAGCAGTCTGAGGAATCATCATACAGCTTAATGTTGGTGATACTTGGTTATGGCAGCCCTGGAAAACCAGTTCAGCCCCAACATGGGCTCTTCTTGCTGTGTCCTCAGTGCGAGCACCTAGATACTTGTGTTATTAAGCCAGTTTCATCAATGACAACTTAGAAGAGCTTATACATCATTTAAATTGCTGTCTCAGCTTCTCTACCTGAAAGATGAGGGTACCACTAACTCAAATTTAAAGAGTACAAAAATCAATCAGTTCTCCTGCCCACCTGTGACTATGCAGATGCCCCTCTTTTTCTCATTTTCCTAATAAACCTGTCCTTTTTAAATGTAAAAAAAAAGTACTAAAATCAGTACACACATATTTCAAGATATAATATTTGCATATGCAATTGTCCTTCAACTGCTATACAGAAATACAAACTTACAAGACAATTATTTAATGGACAAACATACTATTGCAAAAGAGGTCCTTAACATTAATACAAATTTTCTTTAATGGTGGGTTTCCTATCTCCTTTAAAACATAATTCTATTTTCTAAAATTTAATTTATACAAACCTTTCTAAGCATCTGATGCAGTAAGCAATGTAACTTCAGAGTAGTAAAATTTGTTCCCATTAATTTTATAGGCAGTATTTGTGCTATAGGACTTTCCACAACATATCTATACCCAAAGAATTTTCTATTATGCTCATTCGCCCTGGTTTCCCAGATGAGTGGTGCTAAGTGCTTTGGTAAAAAATATGGCAGTGGGTAAAGGTTTCATCTTTACTTTTACGTTTCCATTTAATTCTTGTTTTAGTCTAAAATAATTATAATCTGAGCTCTCAAAGGGAGTCAGTACTATCTCAATTCTGAGCCATCTTGAAGATAGCTTAGAGTGGGCCACAACCTTTACTCTAGAGGTTAAATGATTAAGAAATGGGTATCTAATTTAATGTAATAAAATGGTCACAGAAATGAGCAGAAGGAAGAAATTTTTCATTTCCAATCTCAGCATCATTTGCTAAGTAGTCATGTCTATATGGAGTGGGGATAGTGAATATTTTCTTTACAACCTCAAAAACCAGCTTCCAGTACCAGGAAGAACAGACCTTGATGAGTGTGTAAACTTTTCTTTCTTTCTGGGAACTTAAGTTTCTCCTTCAAGAAATAACAACAGAGTTATTCTGTATATAATTTTCTGATTAAAGTGAGACTGGAACCTCTTGCTATCACAACTTCTTATTAATTAAAACCCCTTTAAGGAGAAAAAATTAATTTAGGTCAGTACAACTATGAAATGGTTCATAAATGGTGATACAAAAAAAGTTTTCTCTGCTTTCAGGTTGGAAGTGACTTGTCTGGATAAGGGCTGCATGTATTTATCTCAGGTAGCCACTTCAGCTCTACTGATACAGTTGTTGCTTCAGTGTTTGGCCAAATAGCCTTTTATGCTGCAATCAAGTAATAGATACAAGATTGACAAGTAACAAAGAAAAAGAGCTTTCAGTCAACATGGACTAAAATCCATTATTGTGGTGTGTACACTGTGCCGGGACCTGTAAACACATCTTCATTGATCTTGCAGAAAGATAGAAATATCTCCCCTTGTATGGCTCAATCAAGGACCTTTTCACAAAGGTAAAGTGCAAACAATATTGAAGAAGCAGAAGAGACTGACATTACAGTCAAACAGTAAATAATGGTTGAGCTCAGGAAACCTATGTATAACATTTCAAATTCCTGTCAGCTCAAATGAAATGTATAACCTCTCTATTGCAACCTCAGGAATATCAGAACATGGGGGACTGTGCATTCCTCTTATTGTTATCCCCTTTTACCAACTGACCAAATCAATACAGAAAAAAATCTCATTTACAGTTTTGCATTTTCATGGGTATCTCAGTGGATAACCTCCTGAAAAAGATCTTATCTATGAAGGTCAATATTCACTCCTTTCCCTCCACCCACCACCCAGTTGGGATCTGCTGCTGTTTGTATGAACACATTTTGTTGATTATAAAACAGAAAAAGAATTAACATGCAGTGGAAGTAGAACTGGGTTTTCTTGCCAATTTGAAGTTTTATTAGAATTGCCCACTACATCAATTGTAAACTTCCACTTTCATTTATGTTTAAATACTTGTAATTAGGAGAAGCTATTTGGGAGCTGTAGACACCAATAAATAGTTTGTATGGATTTCTGAAAAGGTTGGCAGGAATGGTCGGGAGCTCAGCACAGTTTATAAACAGATTCATCTGTTATGTAAATCTCCATCCATAATCATTACTTATCCATTATGGTTAATCAGCATTCCAAGAAAGGAAAAGTGAAAAGAATTGGTAATGTCTTAAAAACAATTGCTCTTATACCTGCAGATTCCTTAAATTTAGCCATCAACCAGCTGGACACTTGTTTTGTTCCTCTTTTTAAAAAATGCCTAAGACAAATCAATACTGCACATTTAAAAGCAATGTTCTCATTTAGATACAGAATAGGCAAATAAGAAATCAGATTACCCTTTTACACCACTTATCCTGTGTCTTCCCTTTCCTTCTTAGTTCCCAAACACAAAATTCCAAAGAAAACAAAGACTCATTTAACTCAGAATGAGGTATAGGTTATGTCTAAATGTCAGAAACAGAAATGACATGATATTTTCAATACCTGAGATTCTTGTGTAGAGCGTTAATGAGGTGCTAACACAGCTCATGGCATAGTCCTTTGATGTGGGTTTATAATCAGAGTCCCAAGCAAATATTCAACATAAGGCAATGCACAATTCTATCTTAAGGGCCCAGGAAGATTAGTAGAACAAAACCAAACCTACTCATAAGTAAAACTGAATTCTCACACCAATGTTCTACACTCTACCCCACATTTCAGGGAAGGTTTGGTGTTCTTTTAATAAACAGTTGCTTACTGATACATTGTATCTTAAGCAGTGTGCTCTCTGTGGTTATTTGTGCTGGAAAACACCACTTAGCACACTTGCACAAAATTAACTCCCTCTCTAGAAGTTGGGATAAATAATTTCTTTTTAATACCTGGGACCAAGAAAAAAAATGTGTATATTCCAGAATTTACATACAGACTCAGTTGAAATTTGTGATAAAACTGTATTTACTTTATCTTTTTCTTTTGACTCCCTGACCCCATTTTATGCTAGGCGAACATTTTGCCAGTCTCTATTTTTCCAGCCCATTTGGGCCAACTTTCAAAAGCCAACTACCCTCTATGTTCCAGCAAAAAGAAACCATCATTATTTTTTTCCATAATTTTTCAGTCAGAAATGCTCTCTTCATTTGTGATCCCATCACGACCTGTTCCTATTTGTCAGTGATCCACTTATCGTATGTCATTGAACAAGTTTATTTTGTCTCATGGTTCACCTTCCCTACATAGCAGGAGCTGTTTTTCACTTCTTTTTTTGTCTACCCACAGCACTTAAAAAGCTACCTTAAGCATAGTAGTTGTAAAACAAACACATACTGAAATAAATCATATAAGTGTAAATTCAATGTTAAACCAAAAAGAATTTAACTAGATTTTAACTAAAGCTTCAAAGTGTTCAAAAAGAGGGGGACTTTCCTGAAAGAGTCTATCAACAATAGTATTTTATATAAACATAAAATGATTTTTAAAATCTCCCCAATTTGTTGTTCTCAGATTTTCTAATTCTAAAATAAACTGAATTGAACTCTGAAATTTAAAATTCTCTAATGTCAACCATTTTTTTATGGTTTTTATCATGGGTAAAATATAAATAACTCTTTATGGGAATAATTATTGCCTACAACTGTCATGATTGAAATTTCAGCTCTGTCAAAATTGGTCCTGGAGAATAGGATGAGTTTAACTTGCAAGTGAGGCCAAAATGGTTTCAACCTTTAGGAGAAAAGAAATCCAATAGCTAGAAATTATGCCAAGCCTCAAAATATAAATTTTATTTCATCACTTTTCTTCCATATGCAGCCTAAATAAAAATCTTAGTCAACTATTGTTTCATTTCCTCTCCTATACCAATTCATATGCCTTGAACAGCATCCCAGGTCTGAAACACAGAGCTATTTGCTTTCCTCAATTTAAAACTATTTTAAAAACCATATTTAAGAAGCTTATTTCAATGAACTAGATGGCCAACTACTAAAGATGATTTATGACACCTATTTCCTGAACTAGTAATACTTTAGATCTAAGAATTAAAGAGGACATAAAGAGATGATGGGTTGGCTAACTCTTTCCAGTACATAGTAAAGCAGGGCAGTGATAAGCACCGCTCTGTCATTCAGAGGACAGGTTCACTTTGGTGTCATTCTGATGTTCCAGTTAAAGATTTGACTTCTCAGACTAATATTAAATTATTAAATGCAAAGAATAACTGGGCTTAAAATTTTTGTTTCTGTTTTTGGCTTCCTTTACCTTTTTTTTTTTTTTAATCTCTTCTTTAGCTTCTATGCCTTAAGACATAAGGAATCAGTAGCCCCAAATAATGTAAAATGTTAACATTCATATGTTAAGCATTCAAGACTTTAGCTATCTGTGAGCCACCCCAAATATCCATGATGTGTAGAAAATGTGTAATTTCGCTAGGCTGTATTATGTGAATTAATCCCTAGGCTATTGAGTGAGTCTAGCTGACTTCCAGACAGCTTCATTCATCTTCGTGTATCTTTGCCTTTCTGTTATTTTGTTAGAACTTACGGAGTATATTTTATTCTACATTTTTTTGTATGATTTGAGAAAAATCCCTCTATTGTATAACATGTGCTCACTTTTCATTTACATGTTTAATGAATGATCTACTTAAATATATTGTCTAACTGGAAATAATCGGTGACCCTAAGCATCAGATAACATGTATGCTATATCCCTTTATGCTTTGGAGATAGGATGTCAAGAACAACATTCTCTTATCTTTTTTTCCTACCTAGTAAGGTGTCCACAACATCCTCTTAGGAACAAAAATCCCATTTGACAACTGAAACCTGATATTCTCACTTAATTCCTCCAGCCCCTTTTCTTTAGTGTTGCTCCCAATATTTTTCATATTAACTCTGTGACCTATCCCTTAAAAATTTCCATGATGAGAGAGGAGACAAATGCTTAACAAAATGGATTAACCAAAGAGTAATAAGGGCTGGATTTATCATCCCATCTTAAACAACAACAAAACAAAATCTATAAAACAAAAGCTTTCAGACATTGCACTTAACTGGACAAAAGAAAGCAAATAAATAAGATGAGCACTAAGATTCCAAATCTTATTACTTGGATGGAATTTCCAGCCCAGTGTAGTGATGGAATTTCCAGCCCAGTGTAGTGAGTTGAGAAACCAGAACTACACAGAGGATGGCCTAGTACTCATGAATTGAGGAGACAGGGCTGGGAGTATGCAGAGTCCAAAACAACTAGCATATATAGAGATTTTTTTTTTTAAAGCAACACTACCATCACAAAGAGAAGAAAGCTCTTAATAACTAACTTCAAGTGGAAAACACTAAAGACAGGTGGCATGGCATATGATGGGAAATCTAAAGTCTTCAAAGTTCTGGCTTCATGGGGTTTCCTGTCCCCTAGAACTATCACAATCTCTCTTGGGGCATGTTTACAGTCAGAAGGTGGGAAGCAGGGACTGTACTTACAGGAGAAGAAAAGAGTTTTTAATAACTGAACAGGAATGAGGAAAGGGCATGAGATGTCCCTGAAAACAGGGAAAAGAGAGGGGCACAGGCAACATTTCCAATCTACAGAAGGCCTCCCTTGGATCTTCAACTGAGTGTTGAGCAGTATATGGTATGAAGGAACTAACAACCTAGGGCTGAAAAAAGATCCACCAAAAAGGAGCTGAGGAAACAATTCCTGGAGCTCACACAAGACTGGGAATATTTCAACATACTACAAGGCAGCATAAATCCAATGAATCAAGTAAAATACTCAAGTTGCCACTGGCTTAGTAGTAGGGTAAAATTAGGCCCAGATTAAAGGCCTCTTGGATTGGGTCTCAAAAATTTAAAAGTAAATCTCAAAAAAAATCTAAAAATTTCTAGTAATTTAACTGCATCCCATAACAAAGTTTATGACTATAGAAACAAAAAAAATCTAGTACTTAATAGTATGAAATTATAATGTCTGATCTCAATTAAAGTTTACTAGGCGTGCGAAGAAACAAATAAACGAGAACCCATAATCAACTAATCAAAACCTACACAAAACTGACAAGATGTCCAAATTAGTAGAAAAGGTGAAAATAATAGGTATATCTTTATAATTACGTTTTCATATGTTCGAAGAGAGGGACTAATGAAAGACATACAGAGACACAAGTAGAAGATCAAAGTCAAATTTCTGAATATGAAAATGTTTGTAAAAACAAACACAGTGAATGTAATTACAACAGATCAGACTCTGCAAAAGAAAAAAATTGCAGAATGTGAAGATGAAGCAAATTAGAAATTATGTAAAAGAAAACACACGGGGGAGAAAAAACGAAGACAGTATCAGTAAGCTGGAAAACAACAAACTGAGAGCCCTAATAGATGTGCAATTAGAATCAGTAAAGGATAGGTGACAAGACAAAAATATCTGAAGAACTAATGGTCAAAATGCTTTTTAGCTGCTTTTAAGATTTTTTTCTTTATCATCAATCCTGAGATATTTGATTACATCAAAATCACATTAAATATAAGCTAAGATCTGAGGGAAGATTTCTGGAGCATCAGGAGAGTGTCATTCTTTGAACTCTCTAAAACCACGTAGGGTATGTTGAATTCCAGAGTCACCAGTCCTTGGCCAGAGCAAGAACTTCATTGTTCCACTCCTTCCATTAAGAGTTTTCAACAGAACTTTAGCACCTTTGAGTAGGTCTGGGGTGAGACATTATTGTCAAGAAGTTTTAGTAACAGTGACTATTGTTCCACAAGTTCTGAATAAGCTCAAGTCTCACAGGATTATTCATTTAAGAGGTCAGGTCCTGAGTCTTCCTATTTTTTATTCTTTTGAGAGACCAAGGTTTGCATGGCCCTTAAATCTGCATATTAAATATATTTAAAACAATGTTCTAATAAGTTCCAGTGTTGTAAAATTACCAGAATTCTAATAAAGAGGCAGATGTTCCAGTGAATTTAAAGACACTAAGACAAGTCTTAGCATATAACTTGGTTTTGGGAAATCTTGAATACAAATAATTGCTTGTATTTAGAATAATCAGTTGGATACTGCTAAGGTACAGTGCAACTACAATGACCTCTTTACTATTCCTTAAGCATCATGCATTATTTGATCCCCTTTTAGTGACTTACATGTGTCATTCTCTGCCTGGATTATTTGTAACTTCACTTCATTCAAATGAGAATGCCCTCACATCATTCTTCAAAGTGAAGACTTTGAAAAATGCCATGTCTTTTGCCAGCTACAATATTTAAAATTACCAAATGCACTTATATAGCTGTAGGCATGCTCATTTAACATATTAGTACCTAACATCACATCATCTGCTTGTTTGTTATTCTAGAACAGGAATGAAAAAACCAAGACACATGAGCCAAATTCAGAATATGCAACAGAGATTCTATACGGGTTTTTAAAGCCTAAAAATTTACTGTGTAATTCTTCTGTAAGTGGTTGCCAACTCCTACACTAGACTGTGAATTCCCTGGAGCAGGAATTTTGCCTGCTTTGTTAACTATTATGGCTGATTTGTCTTCCATTGTCCCCAAATTCGTGTTTGCAGTCCTAGCTCCCATAACCCAAAATAGGACATTTAAAATGGGTCCTTAAAAGACACAAAACTAGGTCATTTTTGTGTGCCCTCCACCAGTATAACTGACATTACCAGAAGAGAAAATTTGGGCACAAATGCAAACAGAAGAAAGAATATGTGAAGACATGGGGATCAGACAGTCATTCATAAGTCAGGAGAGAAGTCAGGAGAGAAGTCAGGAGGCTCAGGAGCCTCCTGACTTCTCTCCTGACTTTGACTTTCTCCTGGCATTGACTTTCCAGAAGAAATCAATCTTGCTAAAAGGAAGTGTTTTTTAATAAATGAATGTATTTAAAATTATGAATCAATTTTCTCCAAAATAATAATATCTTTGCCTCAAATCAACCATCTTCTCCACAGAAAGCAATTTCAATACTGTAGACAATGTCTACTTTATAAAATAGATAGGTTTTATGACTCGCAAATTATTGTTAGTGGACTAGCAATACATTTGGAAAACAAACATTTTATTCTTACTTCTTATCACCACATTACTCTAAAATATAAAAATTATTTACAAAAGACAATCTTTTATCATTTCCTAGTAAAGAAAGGAAAGAAAGTTATAGAGAAACAATTTTTGGTTCCCAGATTTAAATAAGTTAAATTCAGTTATGAAACATGGCATGTAATAATTCTAAAACCAGAACATAATTTCATGGCAAGAGTACACAGAAAATCTCAGTTTTGTACACTATATTCTAGTACTGATATTACCCCAAAAGTACATAGAATTCCCAGGCCTAGCACAAATCCTTTGAGTGAGCTACAGATATTGTCAATAAATTCTTGTAAATGCTACAAAATTAAGAAAATGGATAACAAAAGAATATAGTTTAAATATTAAATTGATAAATGGCTATGGAAATGATGATATGGAATGATGTTTTAAAAAGGATTTCAACACAAAGCAAAAGAGCAAGAAAAACTTACTCATTAAAATTCACCTTAGGGGCCTCCCTGGTGGCGCAACGGGTTAAGTCTCAGCACTATGAAGCTATCCAGAGCCACTGTAGCGCGAGTTGAATACCCACATGGCGCAGCAGACCACTCCTGTCTCGCCTGCTGCTCCCCTCAGCAGTGTACTTCAGTAGATCTACCTGTTCTGCTCCCCACTCTGTCTCTGATGAATCCTCTCATCATGCCCCCACGCCTCTGGCCTACATCCCAGTTCTTGTATACATAAATAAATAAATCTTTTTAAAAAACAAATAAATACATTAAAATAAAATTCAACTTGAATGAGAGAAGATCCAGTTCTAAAATGGAACTATTTTGATGACAGAGAAGTAAAAGGGTCATTCATCCATAGTTTTTTATCCCCACCCCTAAACTCCATAGAAGTGTTCAAGAGCTTAATGTTTCCAATGTTTGGAATAATCCAATTATATTTATTAAAAAGTTAATTTTTCAAAGCACTGTGACATTTGTTTTCTTGCTTAATATTTACCTCACTATCCTATATATAAGCATTGTACTAGGCACAAAGTGTTCATTCAGTAAATGGATGTCAGGTGCTCCCATTCACCTTCTACCTCTGAGGACACCTCTAACTCCTTCATCCCTCTCTCTCTCCTTAGTTATTGTATGCAGGGGGCCTTTACTTCTTTCTCTTTCTACTTAAAGCTACGGTTTAATACTTTGAGTACTCCCTTGCATCTTCCTCTAATCTTTTGCCACAACAATGATTTGTTACAATTGCCTAAAAACCTTTAAACTGAGTCAATTCAAGTATCAAAAATTCTGGTTTCCATCAGGCTATTCAATGCAGCTAGGAAAAAAAAAAAAACGCAACTGATCAATTAGTGACAATACTGACACGGGATCTTCCACTTCAGCTGGATCCTCAGTGCTGCCCAATAACCTCCCATCAGTTGTCGCCAGTTCGGCACAGAAAGGATTTCAAACCTTCCCCACTCTCCTAAAACGTCTTTTCTCACTACAGATACTCTCTCTCTCTCATTCAAAGAACTTATTTCACAGCTGAAAGAGAAGTTCTTTAATTTTCAGGAAATCTACAAATGTGTCTGTACCTCTTTCTAAGCTTCCTTTATTTCCTCCTGTTACAATAGAAGAGTGTACTGTCTTCCACCTAACCTCCTCCTTACCACTTTCAGTCATCTCGAGTTCAATGGCTCAATTAATTATTTTTCCTCCACCTTCCAACAGTTGAAGATTAGTTCTCCAAAGGGAAAACTGTATGTACCCTTCACTATTTCATAGCACACACAAAAAAAATGGATCAAAGAACAGGAATTACAGGGAGTCATATTTTTTATTCAATGGAGAGCTTACAACAAAATTTAGTAGTTTGAATAATAGGAAGTTCCATATCATGGGAGATATTCAAAGAGAAATTGCATTGATGAAGTGGTAACTATCGGTAGTTACTACTTGCTAAGTACATATATAATGTGCTAGACACTATGCTAGGCATTTGCATAAATATCTCCTTTAACATTCACCATTATTGTTTCTATTTTTATAAATAATCTGAGGGGCATAGAGAGAGGTCACTTACTCAGGATAACATACTTACTCAGGATAACAGGAAGGCTGGATTTGAAGTCAACTCTTTCTGACTCTAGATTCCCCTGTATCACTCTTTCTTTAAGCCCATAGTCTATCCCAGAGAGAGAAGAAATCTCTAAAGCCCCCTTTAAAGTCTAAGAATCTTTAATCTTCAACCCATTACTCCAGGATGGCTATGGGAATTTAATTATGAATGGCCTACAGAAAGACATCCTTGTGAGCTCGCAATGTGGAGACTGGCAGGTTGAATAAATACCATGTTCTCTGTCACAAACATAAAGTCACCAGAACCTAGCATCATAAAAAATAACTCCTTTATAACTTTTTAGGAACACTTATAAAGTGAGGCATATTTCCCATATTTTTAACACCTTTATTTTGCTGTGTTTTTCATCCATTTTTTTCTTGCTCAGAAAAAGCAAATTTTGTTTCAGATTGTTATAGGAAAGAAAGATTACAATTTGAAGAATGGATTAAATATGAATTTGTGGACTATTTTCAGTCTATTAAGAGTTATTATTTAATTCCATCTGGAATTCATTACAGACTCAAGATGCTTTCCTAGATTAGAAAAAGCAAGGTGGCATTTGCCTGGGATTGGTCACAGTTCAAGGTAGGTTAGGACCCTCTTACCCAAATAAACTCAGTCTGATTATAATTACTGGTGCAATGCTTCCTTAGAAAATCTAACTACATGAACATATAACTAGTTTTAATAGAAAGGCCAGCAGTCAGATACTTTATAAACATTTCAGTTTGAGTTTAGATTGATAAAGCTTCCATGACCCCTCTGTGTTATCGCCAACACCTTTTTTTAGTCTACATTTCAACCAGTTGCTTATAACTAGAGGGAAATGGACTTAATTTGCATATGTATTTGTCATTCTTTCTTTCATCCCCTTTGCCAGATAAGATCACAACTCTTATTTAAGCCATGATAAACACCTTCTAATTCATCTCTAGTTTCTGATATAGCATTGTAGACACCTTTTGAAATAACAGCTCTAAGCATATCACCTTCCCCTAAAATACTGGTGAATTTCTATCAACTACAAATATTTTCTAAATTTTAAAACAAAAAATAAGATCCTAATGTTGGCCTCGATTTTACCTTATGACTTCCATTTCTGGCAGTATAGCAGGCGAAATATCCTGAATGGGTTTCATAACTAAAACAACTAAAATGATAAATAAAATTTTAAATTATTTTTTAAAATTAATCACTGAACTAATATGAAAGAAAACTCCAGAAGTTAAAATGAGTTAAAGAAAAAAAACAGAAAAAAAAAAAAAACTCCTGGTAAGTAAGCCATTAGTAAAGATTTCATTCGTCAGAGAATTTTCTAGGGATCCCTAAAAATCTTAAGCTCCTCTTTAGTGGCTACATCTTGCTTGAAAGGCAGCCTTCACCAAGAGGTGGGATGGGTAACCTAGCATACATTTAGGATTCCAAAGGGCATTACACTTAGCATAAGGGTGAACAGAAATAAAAAGAAGGAAAAGCCAGAAAAATTGTCTACATGATCTTGGTACAGAAGTAGAAGGAGGGAAATCTGCCTCTCACAATTTAAGAGGTATGAATTCCCAATGCCTATGTAATCCAAATTTCAAATGAATAATTAGTAGTACCACCACAAGACATTCAAAAGCAAAGGCAAATCCTCTCTGGAACAATCTACTTCAATTCTGGCTCCAAAGCACTCCCACAGACACATGTTCAAGGAAAATGAGATCCTCAAAGACAAAAATCTGAATACATATAACAAATTATATTGAGTGGGAGTAAGCAGAAAAACCAGATATCAGCGTCTAATCTATAAAGACTTCAGATACTAGAATTACCAGACAGATTATTAAAGGTATATATGTGTGCATGTTTAATATACCCTAAAGACTTTTTAAAGGTTGAAAACTGAACAAGACGTATGAAACTATAAAGAAATTCAAAACAGATAGTGAAAAAAGAGCTTCTATAAATAAAAATCTAATTAAAATCAGATTATATACTTTTACTCTCATCTCCCATTAGATTTCTAACTGTTCTCTATATTTTCCCTGAACTTTCATGCCTCTGTGCTAGTGTTCCCATTACTTTCCCAGTATAAACTACAGTCAGCCCCTCCCTGGTTTCCACAAATTCAACCAGCTGCTGATGGAAAACACGTAACATGTACTTAGGCCTATGACAGTTGCATCTGTACTAAATATGTACAGACTTTTTTCTCATCATTATTAGCTAAAAAAAACAGTACAACAATTTTATATAACATTTACATCTTATCATCTTATTATAAGTAATCTAGAGATTGAAGTATATGAGTGTACAGATTTCCAGTATATTCTGATTTATTGAAATGGAATGAAAAAGTATTCCATTCTTTTTATGTTTCCCTTTCTATAGTCATAAAAACATAAGCAATGAGCAGCAAAGAGATCCATTTGGCCTTGATGTAAGCAACTAATATAACGTTTTATGTCTTCAGATTTTTGACTATGAGCATCTCATTTTCCTTGAACATGGATCTGTGAGAGTTCTTTGGGGCCTGAATTGAAGTAGATTATTTCAGGGAGTACTTGCCTTTGCTTTTGAATATTTGGATCCTATGTGTATAGGTTAAATGCAAATATTACACCATTTTATATAAGGGACTTAAGCATCACAGATTTTGGTATCTGTGGAATTCCTTGGAATAAATCCTCCATGACTATCAAGGGACAACTGTATATCTTTCTCTGCATTTTGAAATCATATCCATTGATTAAGGCCCAGTTCTGATGCCAACTCTTCCATTTAGTAACAATAGACATCCTTCCAGGTGAAATTATTCATACTGGTCTTTATGCTTTTTTATATATTATAAGTGACACTAAGAATACCTATTTTTAATAAGTTAATTTTTGCTATGTCTATCCGACCAAATAGATTATAAACAACTTGAAGGAAAGGGGACGTGATATAAGCCACTCCCAACACACTTGACTAAGTGCACAGATTTCCAGTATATTCTGATTTACTGAAATGCAGTGAAAAAGTATTTTATTCTTTTAATGTATTCCCATTCTACAGTCATAAAAACTTAAGCAATGAGCAGCAAAGAGATCCACTTGACCTAATTCTCACTGCTGATTAGGTATAAAGATGATTCCAAAATTGTACCAACTGATTTTATATTCTGTTGTCTTTCTACTGAGTCAGACTTTTGGAGTAGAAGATCTGTATTATTTCTTGCATCTAAATAAGTTTTTCTTATGTTATGAGTATGTGCTAATAATTTTAAATTAAAACTTACTAGGACCAATTCTTTTAAACATAGTAATGGGTTTTTAATCATTATCACAGTTGAGTTGAATTGTATATGAAAAATCCGTTCTATACTTTCGAGGAGAGTTGAATCAATACAAGGAAGATGATATGTGTTTGGACACTAAAAAGAGGACAGCCCCTCAAACTACTAAAAATGGAGCTTCCATATGACCCAGCAATTCCACTCCTAGGAATCTACCCAAAGGACACAAAAACATTAATTCAAAAGGATACCTGCACCCTTATGTTTATTGCAGCACTATTGACAATAGGTAGCAACACAATATGGAAACAACCCAAATGTCCCAAAACAGATGACTGGATCAAGAACATGTGGTATATATACACAATGGAACATTACTCAGCAATCAAAAAAGATAAACTCATTCCATTTGCAGCAAGATGGATGCAGCTGAAAGGGATTATGCTCAGTGAAATAAGCCAGAAAGAAAAAGAAAAATATCAGATGGTTTCACTTATAGGAGGAATGTAGGGGAACCAAATAAGAGATTAGGGGAGGGGCCTCCCTGGTGGCACAGTGGTTAAGCGCTGCGCTGTGGAGCTGTCGGCAGCGGCGCTGCAAGTTCGACGCCCAGCCAGGGAGAATCCCACAGGACGTGGCAGACCTCTCCTGCCTCGCCCGCTGCTCCCCTCAGCAGTGTATCTCTGATCTGCCTGTTCTGCTACCCGCTCTGTCTCTGGTGAACCCTCTCGCCACCCCATACCTCTGGCCTGTACCCCAGCTTGTATGTAAAAATAAAAAATAAATCTTTAAAAAAAAAACAAAAAAAAAGAGATTAGGGGAAAAATTATAATAAATTTAAAAACAAAATTAACAGGCAACTATAAATCAGAGACATTCTACAGGAGGGTAGGGAGCGATCAAAACAGGGGAGGGGCCCAGAGCACAAGGGACTATGGTGACGGTGCACTGGTAAATTGGTGATGGGAATTTTATGGGGACTACACCTAAGAGGCGAAAGCACACACTGAACAAAAAGGAAGAATTATATAAAATATATATAAAATAAAATAATTAAAAAGAGGATGACTTATGAAATCCTGCTTAAGGAATCAAGAAGATTTTAAACTAAAGTGTAGGTTTTCTATAGGTTGGACAATAACAGAGAAGCTACTAAATAGAGAGAGTAAAGTGAAGAGTTAAGTGAAGGAAATGCATAATGACAATGAAGAAATAGAGAGGATGGAAAGCTATAATGGGGTTTTAATATAGTGAATAAATTTTTGAGAAAGAAAAACACTCACTGAAAAACAATGTGGAAAGTTTTATAAACATCAGGTAAACAGACAACCATTCTTTAAAAATCTCTTTCTTTTGGATAATTCCAAAGTGGTTTCAATTTTGAAAAAGGAAATTTGGCATGAAAGGGTTTTGTAACATGGCCTGCCCACTTACGGGATTTAGGGTAAAAAATGTAAACCAGCTGTGATATTGAGGTTTAAGAATCATCTGTTGTCCATATTCAGTAGCTTTTCCCATGGTATTATAAAAAGAATGCTATGATGGATAGTCTACATCGTAATTATGTAATTACACAGTAGAAAAGAACAGCTGAAGAGGAGTCATTTCATCCTTGTGTCCAATGTCTGCATATCTACATCTCACATAATGGATAGAACTCTTCCATTATAGCAACCATAGTTTTATTATGAAAGAATGAAACACTGACTTTCATATAGGATCAGAATACATGGGGTCAGACCAGTAGATATAAAATTAGAATTAATCTAAGCTTCAACATGAACATCAACCAAACCCAAGAGTTATTAAGATTTGGGGTTATTATGAAGATAAGGGAGATAATGGATATGAAACAGCACAGTATTTGACACAGTTGATTCTTTAATAAAGTAAGTTCCCTTCATTGTGGAAAACAAAGACCTTAATATATTTTTAGAGAAAAAAATGCTCTTGACTTAGTTACTCCATCTTTTCAAGTGCACCCAATGTCAAAGCAAGAATGCAAGTGTACACCAACAGATAATGATATAAGGGCCAATGCCAAAACTTTAAAGGTGTGAAACTAATGGAAGTTTCTAAACCTAATGGGAAAATTAAGTGCTGAGGTCAAAGTGAGTAATCAATTTTATATATTTTAGCAATTATTTCTGTGTCTTTGATGTCAAAGAGGTTGTATCTGCTGTATCCCTCAGAAAAATCTCTCCCTTCCAGGTCACCAGAAAGCAATTCTACATTCAAGAATGGCTGAATGTGAAGTCAAAGAAATAAAACCATTCACAAGTTCAGCTACTCTGGAAATAGAACATAATGGAAAGATTATTTACAAAGTTTTGGAGAGAGAGAAGGGGCGAATTACAGGGGTACTGCAAAAACTTTACTGCGCAAACCAACACATGGCTTTTGAAGACACCTGTAGCAGGAAAATTTGCTTACTTTAATTCCTAGTCTTTATTGAAACAAAGCACTCCAGAGCTATCTGGGTAGGTAGTGAACAATTAGGGGAAAATAGCCAAAATAAACAGAAGTGAGGTAAACATTGGTGAAATCTGCCACTTGGTCTTCCCAAGGTAAAAAAAAAAAAAAAAAAAAAAATCCTGGGTACAAGGGAAAAGGAGTTATTTTTTCCCTTTTGTGCTCATTTTTTCCTTTGTGTTTTATCCCTTGTCTATCATGGGGGGGTTTCTGGTCAGCCAGCAAGGTCTCTTCATAGATTTTACATCTTTGCTTACTACAGCAACATGTCTTTCACCGCTACAGCATGTGGCATGCTTAGGCTTGGAAATGAATTCGGATTTAGTACTGGGCCACCCGCACAAATTGCAGAGAACAGCTTGCTCAAACTCTGGGGGAAAGATGCTGACTTACAGTAATTGATAAGGTCATTCCTCCTGGATGATACTCTAGTGCAGAAAAGGTAGCTACTGTGCTTAGTAGAGAACTGGGAACATCAGTTCCAGAAAAATAGCTTCACATTTCACATGACATCTAAGAATTATATCACTCCCTGTAGTCCACCGTATAATAAGAAGTCTGTAGCTTTCATTCTGTAAAAATTATTAATCATTTGTGGCTGAAAAATGAATCAGTGAAGTTAACCTACATTGTCAGGTTTGATTTATCTGGAGGTAAACAACATTCTAAGAGGATTTAGTGGGCTAGTGTTTAGTAAAAGGGTATGTCCAGGTCATGGCACTACATAGATTGAATGTCCAAACATTTAAAAGCTCCTTCATCATTGGGCTGAATACAAAAATGACAGCCATCATTTGCTGACCTTAGAATGTCCCAGCCATTTGTAACAGACTTTCAGTAGTGAATCTAACCTCCCATCAGGCTGGGGTTAAATAAATGACAAGTTATTTTTCTGAGTTTAAGATTAATATTGGGTACCCTGTTATAAATATGTTCTTCTGAATAGAACATTAAATTACAATTATTTGGAGGAGTATGTGAAGGAGTAAAGAAGAGAGAGGTGAATAATTTTTTTCCCTTTCACTTTATTTCACTAAGTTGGTGTCTCTACACCCCATCATAATATTTTTCTGTCGATATAATGATTGTTACAGTAGCCACCTGTGCTAGACAAGCACCTGCCTTAAAAATGCAATTTTTAGCGAAGATTTAAATTGCAAAATAGAATTCCAAGGCCCCCTGCCAAAACAAACTCACTCTTTTGAAGAGTATGTTGTCTCCCAAGGAAGGTTTTCCTGGTACAGCACTCTATATTTTGACTTCATAGTAACTCTCTCTTTCTTATCTCTCACTAAATTTGTTTCTCTCCTGTCAGTTGGTTCAGGGCAATATCTTCATCAAGATACTAAACAGCAAACTGGGAGGTCCTTTTCAAATTCTAAAGACAAACCTCTCCTAGCCATTAGCTCACTCATACTTGAGGGATCACTTTGTTCTCTATGCACCCTTGCAGAGACAGAAAAATTCTGAATTTGACAATGTAGACTATCCTATTATGCTGCTCAAAGCATAATATCCTATTATGCTTTTTTTGGGGGGGGATAAGGAGTGTAAGAGAGGTGGGAGGAGACATATGAAGCTCATTTTTTAAAATTTTGGCTCTGTACAAAGCTACAAAGGGATATCCTCCACCTCATATGTCTTCAGGTTCCAAGAGTGCAGCGGTGGCAATGGAATGAACCTAGACTCTGGAGAAAGATCAACATGAATCTCTTCTTGGACATAAGAAGCATCAACCCACCACATTACTTCTCTTAATATATCTGTTAATCCATGTAGTACTGAGAGATAAAAATTAAATATGACTTTTCCTAAAACGAACTCCTGGGGAAACCCTAAAATAAATGACTGCCATAAAGTGAATGATTTATGATGAAAAATGGTCAAGGGAGGCCCCACAAAATGCTTCTGAGTGAAGGGAAAAGCCAAATGAGGAAATCTCATTGAATTCAGTTCCAAGTCATGTAGAAATCTTGCCAGCCAATTCACAGGATTAAAATCCATTATTACCGTTATGTTCCACTGTGACACATCAGAAGTTCAACAACAAGCTGACAAAAATAAATTACAATAGTTGACTTTGTGTTTGATATGGAATGGGGTTAAAAATTACTTTAACTATTTTTTCAAAGAAGCCTGATTTTATTATTCTCTTTTTCCACCACCACCACCATCCCTTATAATGTTTTGACCCTTTGTCCTTCTCTTCCCCTGACTCTCTTTACTTCAGAAGCCTCACTTCATTTATTAGTATCTAGTGTTTTTTAAAAGTATTTTGATTTGGTGAAGCATCTGCTATGTACAGGTCCTATATTTGTTTTTGTCATCCTGACTTGCTTTACTACAAACAATTCTCTCAAACTGCTTCCATTTTGCTGCAAATGGGAACATTCCATCTTTCCTTGTGGCTGATATTATATAGTGTGAATATACCATATCTTCTTAATTCAAACCTCTATCAGTGGGCATTAGGTTGTTTCCATGTGCCAGCTACTGTAAATAATGCTGCAGGAAACATTGCAGAGAATGATTTTTTCAGTTAGTGATTTCATATTCTTCAGACAGATGCCCAACAGTGGCATTGCTGGGTCACGCAGTATTTCTTTTTTTGGTTCTTTAAGAAAAATCTATATTGCTTTCCAATGGAGTCACCAATTTACATCCCCTAAAAATCCCTTAAATTATTAAAGAATCTCACTGCTTTAAATGTTCTACCTTATGACTGTTAAAAGATATTCTTTGTGAGTCTCTTGTGTTCCTACACAGCTTGGTGAGCACACTAATAATTCCAGGTCCTGAATCTCTTTATTAGGGTGATTTTCAGGGATGTATTGTAGCTATCTTGGAAGGATGAAGAAAGCTCTCCACCAGCTGCAACACAAACCCTTTGCATGTGCATTATCTATCTTGCCACTTGATGTCACACATGCATATAAGGGGGACAAAGGGAACTAATATACACATGATGTCATTTGTTGTGCTGTGAATAGTAAGATCTTAGCACACCTTAGCAGATCTTACTACTGCTAATAGTAAGATCTCTGCTGAGGGACTCTCATATATATTCTATAGGTAAGTTACTAGCCTCCAGCTACGGTAAAATCAAGCCTCAAATTCAACAACGACATGTCTCTTATCTAACTCTAACCCCCTAGAACAGTATTTGTGTTGGATTAATTTTCTAATCACCTGAACAAAGTGCTTGCATGGCATTAAAAAAAGCATTAAATCATTGAAAGTTTAAATATAATCTATTTACCAATATCATCATATTTACCAACACAATAACAGCATCTTTTGTTGTTAATGAGTCTTATATGAACCTGTTACTGACACTAAAAAGGATCTGTAGTCCATGCCAAAGATAAGAACTGGGGGGATGAGGAAAATATACAGTCACCCAACTGGATGCCAACATGCTTAATCCTTACTCAAACAGAAAATAATATCTCACATTTGAATAATGATTTGTATCTTTCATATTTCTTATTTTTATACCTCAAAACAAATAGGCAGAAAAAGCATTATTATCCCCTCATGGATGATAAAAGTGAGTTTGTAAGACAAATTCAAGATTGTTCAGTTGGTTTAATAGCTGAGAAAATTCTGCAACTCAGAAAATCACCCCCCCCGAATTAGGACTCATTCCAAAACATGGCATCATCCACAGTATCAATTTATCCATATTCTTTCTTTCAACCATTTCCACTCACACGCTGATTAAACCTAACATATATGGCCCTACAACTCTTTTCAGACTTTACGAACATATGTTGAGAAGAAATGTAATTTCATTATTTAATAGGGAAAAAAAGGCCTGTTACAAGTATTTTCTAGTATGATCTTATTTTAATACTGTATATTCTCACACCCTATATACAGAACTCTACAATGCAATGAAACTAAAAAACTGAATAGAGTATTTCTGTGCAAATTTCAAAAATGTGGTGTCTATTAAAATTGGATACGTGGTAATAGACCGACTTTTGTATTTTTTTATTTGGGAATGGAACCATGCTTATATCACTATTAACACAAAACCTGATAGTTTTAAATTTCCAAAATTCTATTTCTAAATGCTCTAAAATCATGTGTGAACTCTTAAAGGAATGCTTTTTATAATGCTAGTTTTCCATCTTTTAAGTAATCCTAAGCTATGATAATATATGTTATCAAATGCTAAGTGGAATATATTGCTTAAAAGTCAAGCAAAATACTTAAGTGTTATACAAATCAGAAATCATTTCCATTTCCAGTGTCAAGAGAAAAAGGTTAAAATATTATTAGTAGTTAAAACTTTCCTTCAATGCTGTCTTGCTACTCAGTACTATCTCCTCCAGATATTTGGGATTTTTATGCGACGTGAGAAAAAACAATCTACATTTGATAACTGAGTGGTTTTACTTTCAGTGATGCTGCTGATTGCAAAAATAATCATCTGGATATATCAAGTTCATATTTCATAACTTCTAACTCCAATGTAATTGATAAACTCCCAAATTTTAAACCAGCAGAAATAAGATTTTAAAATTTTTTGAAAGAAGAACGAGATCATGAAAACTCTGCCAACCTAAGGACAATGGAAGCTCTCAATGGATCCAATGGGTGGCAGAGCATCAGTGGCTGCCTAAAATTCTCATTCAGTTCCAATCTGAATAGCAATCCCTGCAGAAGATCACAAATGGTCCCGAATTCGCTTGTTTTTTTTTAAAAAAAATGTTATCCATGCATTAATATGCACTGTTGGCCAAATTTTTGGTTGGTTATAATTATTTTATCACTCCCTAGTTGTATCACATACCTAAACTAAGAAACATGGGATGATTTTTTTAATTTAACCAACCCTTAGACCAGAGGACAATAATCTGCAATAATGTATGAGTAATAATTACAGTAAATTTTCTAGAGAAAAAGAAAGAGAAGAAAATAGAAAAGTAAGGTTCTGAAGAAATAAACAACCAATGGATAGAGGAACATGAACAGGGAGACAGACGTGTGTCTGTCTTTCAAGACGTGTGTCTCCTCTTTCAAGGTTACCAAGCAAAATGACCTTGTGTTTTTAATCTATGTCATGCTCCAATTTCTGCTCATTTCCAAGCTCAGGTCACTGGTCTTGTGAAGAAAAACTGAGCTAATGAACCTACCTATCTTTTACATAACATATAATGACACAGGGTTTTACTTCAATTAATCTAAACTACCACCCAACATATGGGCAATAAAAGGAAGCAGCATAGGGCAGGCCAATTTCAATTTCAGGCCAAACCTAAATGACTTCTTAGTTATGTATTTCTGATATCAAAAAGGGATCTCTTCCTTAAGTTCATTAACTTGCCATTTACAATCTACCTGGAAGTCTAATTCTTTATTCTTAGGATCAAGTTCTAAGAACACTGCTACATTGCATAATATATACCTACTTATCAACAATATTGTCATTTGATAGTCAGGAAGGGAGGATGAATAGTAATTTTCCCATTTCCAGGAACATGAAGAAACAGAGCATCACATATCATCTTTCCTGTGATACTGCAGAATAAAATAATAAGTAGGAAATTTATGACTGCAAAGTAGAGAAAAAAATATAAAAATTAGATGGTAAATATGATGCAGCTCTGCTAATATCAAAGGTATGATAAACTATGGGAAAGATAATGTATTCAGCATACAACATAACTGCCCTTATAATCAGAGTTATAACCTTGGGACATGATTGTTAATCAAGAAATTAGAATTTTTATCAGCTGTGACTCTAGTCCTCAACTAAGTGTTACAGAGAAAAAAAATCACATGAAATAAAACAATGACAATAAAAAACAGAACTCTATTATCAAGGAGTTTATAATCTGGAAGTGCCAGGTTCTGTTTCTGTTTATTCTTCTTCCTATACAGCCATTCATGCGGTTCACTCTTAGGTGAATAGCCCTATGTTTCTATGTTTCTACTTTCAGAATTCAAATTAATCTTCCATTTCCTTAGAACATTAAAAAAATAAAATCCTCTCTTAAATGAGCAAAAAAGTACTCTCCAACTGGCATTAGCCTTTCCAAGCATCATAACAGAAGACCATCCTACAATTTCAGTTCCTACTGGCTTTCCTTACTTCTTACCACTTATAATGCCGATTTTCAGTGAGAAAATGCTCAATTACTCCTCTTTTCTAAAACAGAAACTAAAGAGATTTGTAGAATAGCAGCAAACTCAGAATATATGACCAGAAATTAAGACATTTCTCCTAAAAGTGAGTGGAAAAATATGAGTTTTCCAGAGTAGAATGAAAATATTTTAGGACTCCTGAGATCTCTGTTTCCTTTGCCATGAGCAAATGAAACACATAATAGGTGCCTAATAAGAACATGAACCGATGAGTAAACACATAGATTATTTGGCTGCCAATGTGTTCCCTTTTGAGATGTCAAGATCACACAACAAACACAATACAAGCTTTTTTAGACTTCTAATAAAATAGTTAGAAGTGATGGACATTTTCTCAAAAGATCTAACAACAGTGTGTCAAAAACATTTGTTCAAAATTTTCATTAATGTGTTTCTTTTCACATTGCTAAAAATTAAACAGTGCATTAATGACAAATTAAATCAAAGTCCACAACTCAGTTCCCTAGATTTCACAACTAATAGGACCAAAAATAACATTAATTTCTGTAGGATGACAGAATTAACACTTAATAACTTTCCACATTATTGATAAATTTATGGTTCATTTTCACAAATGGAGTTTGTTTCAATTCTCAGCTGTTGGATGATGATTTGACTTGGAGCAAAGGCATTGTAATTGGGTAACAGCTGAGATGTGCTTGTTTGAGTGGAGCTGAAAGATCCATTGCAGGATTTCCAAGAGTGTGAATTACAATTCCTACAATATCAGAAGCAACTAATTCTGTTCTTTAGAAGTGCGGACATAAAAGAAGTTTGAGGTTTTCTTATTTCGAGCTTTAATTGAGGGCTAGGATGTAATTCATTTTCATCCCTGAGTGAGTGGTAAAAACATACACAGCAGGTAATTCACACCACCTCAGAAACTGTTGGTGCAGTAAGAAGACTAATCAGGGTAAGCTTCCAGTAGCAAATTATCAGCTACAAATTAAAACCTTGCCTCATGCTTGCTAAAAGCTACCTTCCTTTTCACCAACACACACACACACACACACACACACACACATGCACGTGAATATTAGTAACTGTTGGGTTGCAGCAGGATGGGAAAACTAGGGATCCTACCTGCTTGCATTAAAGAGAACCTTGGAAAGGTGTGAAACTAGACTTCAAACAATGCTAAATTTTTGGTTTAAAAATGAAAAGTCATAGTAATTCCAGGTGGTATGGTATTTATACTGAGAATGAAAATTTAATGTCACCCACAAATAAAGTAATAAACTTAGATTCCAAGCAGTGTTTGAAACAGTTTGCATATAAGTCCTGGGTAAGCATCTTCTTGAACCATATTTCACAAAACAAGCACAAAAGACTGCTGGCAACAAGGAATTAATTAAAACCCTGATGTTAATTAATCTCAAGGAAATAGAGAAGGATAATAAGATAAATATTCTTTGATTTTTTTTTGGCTTTAAGCCATAACCTCAATGTAATTTAAAAGTATATTTTTAGCATCTAATCTTCAAGATTTTTGCTTAGATAATGTTGAAAATTGTTTCCAAAAAGATGCAAAGTGGCAATGATAATACCTAAAGAATTCAAAATGGCTGCATATATCTAATAAATATATATGCCATGTGTATAATTCCATTGGCTTAAATGACCATAACTGCACCTTTTGGACTGCAGTTTTAGTTCCACCTCTTTGTAACAAAGTCATGATAAGAGCAATGGAGACATGGGGACACCAATAGTAAAAATAATGTGCTTTACTAAGGCTAATTTTCTAATATCCCAAATCTTGGTCATTGTAATTCAGGAAATCAAAAGAAGAGAATAAACCTTATGGTTTACCAAAGCAAGAGAAATTAAAGAGAATACCTTTAATTTCATTTTCTGTGGACCCACAGAAAATCCCTGCCATGACACTTTGTATTTCATCAAGTGTCCCTATTTTAAAGGGTACCAAAGAGACTTTATGAAAACCAAATAAATTTCTCAAGAGGTGCTAAGTTAATTTTCCAAATATCAAAATTCAAGAATGAAACAATTTTAAACACTATCATTGAAATCTCTGGAGGGAGTGAAGGAGGTGGAAAGGAGAGGAGAGGTTTAAAAATGGAAGTCTCAAAACAGCCTTGTGTACCACTGCAACACCCTCATGCTAAAAACCAGCTAGCAAGTCATTCACTCTTTTAAATTAAGAGGTCTGATGCACACTGACTCTGCTTGTAAATATAGATAGCTAGTAGATAGATATAGATGTCGTCAGGTCACAAAGGAAAATTCCCCCACTCCATCTGGATTCTTCTGAGGCTGGACAGACAAACAAATGAACATCATACCAATTAGTGGGAGAAAAGGCCAAATTTAATAACATATATATGGAGAATTAACACGGTTAAAAAGTCTAAAGAAAAATGGTGTTGACCAGGGATATTTATCCTGTGTTCAAGGACCTACTGCATCATGGAGAGGGAAGATGTTACATAACACACAACAAGGAGGTGATCTCATCTTCAATCTGAGAAGCAAAATGAGATTCTCTGAGAGAAGACGTGTTTACCAATAAACTTGTCCTTGGATGATACCCACATAAAAAGGAGAACAGTATTTGCTTCTTCTACAAGAAAAAAGGGCAAAGGACAAAAAGTTCCTAGTGCCGTCACTGTTCTTAACTTAAAATTTTAATAGGCATTCTGAGGCTCATAGAGTCTCAATTGATCTTTAGTTAACATCAAGGTGACACTGGGAGAAGCCTACTCTGGGCACACTGAGAAAAGCATGTCTGACCTTTTGGAGAGACCAATTACCACAACAGATGATACAATACAGAGACAGAGATAGAAGGGTGTGTGTGTGTGTGTGTGTGTGTGTGTGTGTGTGTGTGTGTTCGTTCACTTCAATTTGTTAATATCTTTTGATTTGAGGTAAATTATCATAAGTGAAGGAGGGTTGAGAACTCTCAGCCCTTTTTCAACAGATTTCTGTTTACTTTTTCAAACCTAGCCACTTTGTCCGCAGTTACAATTAAAGAAACAAATATTTTCTAAGTGTTTTCTTTAAGTAAGGCAGTGTGTTCTGATGAAAGAATCTGCCTGGGAAATTATGTTTGTCAGAAGAACATGTCCAAAATCTTATCAGATTTGCAACCCCAATTTTCTTCTCCAAAGGAATTTGATATAGACGGGAGTCCCACAGTGAGGAGTGTGCAATGGCAGATATGAAGTCATGCTCCCTCCAGTCCAACCATCACCAGGCCCCTCCCACACAGTAACCAAACACCACTGCAGCCTCAGTGGTGCTCTTGAGTTTGGACTCTAGTGGAAGTCTAAAACAGAACAAAAATGTGATGTCTGCCTTTCTCATTTTAAAGGTCCCTGAACATTTCTCCGAAGCGTTAAGTGATACACGAATCTCATTAAATCTAAGATAACTGTTTGATGTGTTACTCAATAGATGAAACACAAAACTGTTCTTTAAAAATCAGTTAAATTGCTTGAAGGAACAACAAATTCATACATCAGCCCATTCTTTATGTTCTAAAGTGCAATTTACAGGGCTAAAGGAAAGTAAATGTCATACCTTTAATTTCGTAAAAAGTTATATACAAGTCTATTATTCCAAATAATCACATAACAGAGAACAGCTACCTTTCTGCTCAGTGGGGTGCCATTTTATAGACTTTAAAATTCCCTAAGTTCAAGCAGCTTTCGTTCTAAATAATACATGTGCTAAATATGTCACATTAAAAGTGCTTTTGGCATGTAAATGATCCGTTTTCTCATAGAAATGCTTTTAAAAGAATCTGTGCTCACTTTTTTTTTTTTTTTTTTTTTTTGGAAATTCTAAGTGCATTGAATTTCATTGTCCTACAGAACCATGCAGAGTTGAGCGAAGTGAACTGCAGGGACAAACCAGCCGTTGTCAGCCTGTGTACTTATGTATCATTTGAACTGTCAGAAGTATATAGAGTTCTATTTGCTTCAACATTATTTTCTGTTCTAATCCAGGAAAAATTTTCTCTTTTACTCTCTTTTTCCCCCTGGAAGTAAGTGTTAGCAGACAGTTCCAGGTCTGAAAAGTTAGTGATTTACTGTTAAAACACAAGGCACTTGTGTGAACAAGTTTTCCTGTATATTCATTTAATTCTCAAACTCTTGCTATTCCTTCTGTTCTTTAGGATGGAATGATGCTGGTGTTCTATGGGTGGATTTAAGATGCTTACACACCAAAAAACTAATTCAAAATTCTTGCAGACAATATGAATGAAACCAAAAGTGTAATCTCTGTTTTTTAGCTTCAATGTACTGTTGCATACAGAGGGGCTTTCCCACCAAGGTGTATAGCAGTCTACCAAGAGAGAGCCATTTAGAACTTCTGGATTGATTACTCCTTCTCTATGCTTTGTAATGCCATGAAGTAGAATTTTTTTTTATATAATATATATTTTTATTGTTATTTATGTCTTTTACATTTTGCATTCCCCTTGGGTAGCCCACCACCAATTCACCCGTGATCCATCTCCATGGTCCCTTGTGTTCTTTTCTATTCATGAAGTAGAATTTGATGATACAAATTATCTTCTGCTTTTGGAGATCTTTTGCTCTCACTTTTTAAAACAGAACAATGTGAATGCAGCTTGGTATTCATTATGCAGTTTGTAGAAGTTACCCTCATAAACTACTTAGAACTCTTAGCTTCAAGGTTCTAGAATTTTCATTTCACCATATTGTTACAAGGCAACATGGTCAACCACACTGGATGTCACACTGTTACAGGGCAATCCCAATGTGAAATGGGTTGGCCTGGCCGTGGGTCCTCACCTATATGCTTAAAAGGGACTTACACACAAAAAGGTCAATAAAGGGTTTACTTACAAAAAGGGGAAATGAAGAAAGGAATAACTCAGGGAAAAAGAGAGAGAGAGAAATTGGTAAATGCATCCCACCAGTTCTGTTGAGCTGTAACCCCAATAGTACACTGAAAGCCAGTAAAAAACCAAGGATCCCCAAGATCCACATGTTTGGTTATATACCAAGTGTGGCTGCTTAACTCCACCCTCAGTTCCCAGCAATCCTCCCTTTGGTGGTGATGACATTATGGGATTTGTAGTCCTTGGTGTCTTGGATCTCTTTGGTCTAGGGAGGGGGTGGGGTCCATAAAACCTAATTGTGGAGTTTATTCAGGACATCCTCCCCCCCCCAACAATACCTCCACCTTATGAAGAAAAAAAATGTCTGAAGAAGTCATTCAAAAATGATATCTATAAAAGGCGTGGGATCAATTATAACTAAAGGAGTTGGTTTTACGGAAAGAATTCATAATGTAACTACAAAATAAGAATTCAGAATACAAGTTTGCCTGATTTAGCAAATAAAAATATAGACACCAGTCGAGTTTAAATTTCAGATAAACAGCAAACAATAATCTAGTATAAGTATGTCCCACGCAATATTTAGACTATTTCATGCTTAAATGAAAAAAGTACCTACTGCTTATGTGAAGTTCAAATTTAACTGGACATCCTTTTACCTGGAAATTCTAACTATGGACAAAGTTTAAAAGTCTTACTTAAATAATGCAATATACACCTGTTTACATGAAAGACATATTTCCATTTGTAATTGAGGCAATGATTATCATTATTTCTATGCACTTACCCACTCGAATATCAATGCATACTTATAGTTTTAGGAATTCATTCTTAAGAAGCAGCTTCAAAGGTTCTAATTAATATGATCAGCTAAGAATGCAGTATTTAAGACAGATGCAGTATTTTTTTCAACTGGAATTTGAAAAATTGCAAGTAGGTAAATTTTATAAATATCAAAATGATTGCTTCCCTCAATTTCTCCATTTTATCACTTAAATATGTTCATATGAAACCTCACTTCCTCTGAATGAGATTTCACTCTCTTAAATCAGACTATCTTCTAAATGAGAATTACTAGAGAGCTTACATTTATTGGGCACCCACTATGAGTCAAGTGCTTTAATTCATTTAGCTTTAATTATCACTAGATACCAATTAATATCCTCTTTTACAAAGTTTTCACAAGTTACAGAGCTAATATCGATAATGAAATGATTGGTAGTCAATTCAATTGAATGGCAAAGTCCATATTTTTTCCACTAAGAAAGACTGCCTCAGAATGAAAGGGGCGGGGGGCGGGGAAGTGGCAAAATTAGGATATGAACCTTGCACTAACTCAACATTGTTAGGAGGAACATTTACTTTTCCTCTAATGTTCTTTTAGCAAACCTACAGTGAATCAGTTTTAAAATTTTCTACAATCATTCTTGGAAAGAGAACATTTTTTCCTACATTTTTCCTGCCCTTTAGGTTCATTTCCATAACATAGAATAGTAAGAATTAGATACCCATGAAACCCAATTTTAAAATAAAACTCTTAAACCACATCTATATTAAGCTTGTAACCCGTGCACAAGCCCCAGAAGCTACTTCTTTGGATCAGACCCCTCTCAAACCACTGGGAATTATTCATTAGCATTCACAGTGCAAAAAAATGCATGAGTAACACCACTGCATTTTGTAAAATGCAGTTTTTGGCAGGTTCACTAAAATCTTGGCAAGCATTACCATTTTCCCAAAATGCATTTGCATATAGGCTTACTGATTTTTATTACTCTATCTGGACCGTCTCCAAATTCTCCCCACTCCTATACTTAAATAGAGCACTTCAGTAAAGGTTTCTTATAAATTAAAAAGCACTATTAAAACAGGTGGAAACATGAAACTAGCACTTTATGTATTATTAAAGAAAAACCCTAAAATATATTCAGAGGTATTTATGTACTGTGTTTTTAAAACTGCATTTATTCTTGATAAAGTAGAAGTGTTTAACAGGTCACCAGAAAGAAAATAGTCCTACAGAGTGACTCAAGTTGTTCTAAGAGGAAACTACAAATCCTGAGAAAGTTGTGTGGGAGAGAACAAAAAACAGACCCTGTAATTTCTATTTTAATATCAGCACCAAGTCAAGGATTATGGGCTAATACATACAAATACATACAATCTACTGCGTTGATTTGGAAAAAAAATATATATATGAGCATGGACATTTAAATGTATACTTTACATATACTTATAGTTTTATATATTCATGTTATATGAATATTTAAATATATAAATATATGTGTGTGTGAGATGAGAGTTTGTTATGGCACTAGGCAAACAGACAAAAAGGAAACACTGATAAGAGTATATGTGTACTTTCTCAAACATATTTGCAAAAATAAACAGCACTGAAATACAATGAGGGAACTCTAAAAATAAGATTCCAAATCTTCTACTACAAATCCTTTGATAATGTAGAAAGAAACAATGAACAAAACCCATGAGGATGCCATTCTTGTTTCTTCCCTGACATTGACGCCATCACATCAGCCACCCTGATGAGGACAGCTTTTTGAGCAATGTAGAGAACATCTGAGAGGATTAATTGAATATTTGGTGTTCCTGACCTTATGAAAGGCAATGTTACAGTTCTCCAACGTGTCTGAAGATTTTAATTGCCCCAAAACAATTCTCTTTTGATATAGTTTCTAGATCTATTGTGAAATGATGTAAATCTTTTCCTTTGAACAATTTTTCTTACAAAACAGCTTTTGCCGATTGGTAACAGTACAAAATCTCTGGATTTAAAGTGCTGCTGCATATTTTTTGCATAAAATATTTTTCTGCTTTATAATTTTCTCTTGAAAAATTTCAAGATAATCTTGCATAGATATATACCATAAATCACATTCTATGTTACATCCATGGATTCTGAACAAGTTATATATATAATTAACGAAGATAGGTGCAAGAATATATTTCACTATTCTACATGTTGATAAGAATGTAAGCTTAAAAAATCATAACCTTTCAGGGAGAAAGTATTTTATTTGCATTACTGAGTGATCAGGTTGCTCTGAAGTCCAAAAGTAAACTTTACTCTTTGCAGGAGGGATTGAATGTACTCCAAAATAAAATTATATGCATAGTTGTGCATATAAGAATAGACGTTTTTGTAGTCAAGGAAAAAATTAAGGTGACCATGACATTTAGAAGTTTGAGCACTGATGAGTTTTGTTTTTGCACAAAGTTAAAAGTAACCTAATGTGTATTATCACGAAGTTAACAAAACCTCTGCTCCATGCTGCAAAATGTATTACCCATCATGAATAAGGATGGTATTTATTAAGCCCAGAATCATTTTAAACTGCAGCAGGAAGGATTCAGTTAGATATAAAAGTTAAGTCTGCCAGTGAGGTTATCAGTTGTTAATTGAAAGTTTGAGAAGGAGTACCTTCAGGAGAATTTATTTCTGGGTATCACTGCTCAGGCAATCTTACCTTTAAGCTAAGAGATGACCCATATCTCATCACTAAGTCCCTTTTAATCACATAATTCAAAAATTATTGAGTGATAGTAATGGGAAAAGAATATTAAAAAGTTTCCTTTTACGCCTAAGAAACATGCAGAAAGCTAGCCCACTATGAAAAACATTCTTACATAACTTCAAAATAACATTTTCCAACTTATCTAGTTGATGTTATAAAAATGCAGAGAAAGTAATCCTGAAACATTAATTTTTTCCTTTCTTCCCTATGAATTTTTCAGAAAATAACTGGCAAATCCTAAGGTAACTCCCACATTTTCATGAACTTAAGAGTACTCTAAATTAGATAGTTATGATAATAAGGAATGCCTGCCAATTTACTTATGAACATAGGACTAGAACTCTGGTACCTTGTAGAGGATTTTTTAATTAAGTATACCTTTTCCTTTTAAATATTGTATTAAGACCAGCACAGTATAAGAAAATCTGAGATTTCAGTGGACCCATAGATATTCAAATGATTGAAACCAGGAAAAAGTGAAAGAAAGCTACTTGGGAATGTATTATAAAGAAAGGCGATGTGGTAAAACAGAACAGCCATACTAGGTTAGCATCCACGCTTTATTTTTCACTAGTTGTGTGACCTTAGAAATACTATTTAATTTCACTGAGAATTAATTCATTAATAAGCATGTTGGAGGTTTTGGGTTTTAGTTTCTGTCTCTGTTATTGTTTATAATCGCCTGTTTTAAAAGCAAATTAAAAAAGTTATTTAAGTATCTGTCCCTTTTCTGCAACTTGGAAACTGGCAATTTTCTGAAAACCAAAAGTGTTTTTTAAATTCAATTGATGAAAACACAGACCTGAACTGATGTGAATATAAATTTCAATGCAAAAATATTAAAGCAATGAGTGCTACCAAGGTGCAACTAAAGTAGAAAGCGCAGTATGATATACGCATTGTATTCAGTTTCAAAAATTGAAGAAGTGTAATTCTTGTGGCCCTCACGGATGATAGAAACAGGGATTATAGATCAAACGGCTTCAAGAAGCCAATAATAAAAAATTTCTTTTTTTAAATTTTTTATTGAGGTAACATTGGTTTATAATTTTGTATATGATTTACAGGTATAGGTTCACATTCTTTGGGTGTATGTTATCACACCATGCCCACCACTAAGGCACCAAAAGTCCTCCACCACAGTCCACTGTGTCCCCTCCCAATTTTCTCAACCCCCATTTCTTCCCCCTCTGGTAACATCAATTCTACAGACAAATTACTAGGGTTTGGTTTTATCCGACCCTTTGTTTTGTTTCTCAATACTCCATATGTAAGTGATACCATCCAGTATGTCTTTCTCTTTCTGCCTTATTCGATTTAGCATAATCCCCTCCAGTTCCCTCCATATTTTGTTTTTTTTTTCCTTCAGCCATGCCCCTCACCCATATTCCTCCATCCATATTACCGCAAACGTCAACACTTTATCTTTTATATGGCTGCATAGTATTCCACTGTGTCTACCACATCTTCCTAACCCATTATCTGTCCTTGGGCTCTTAGGTTGTTTCCATAGTTTGGCTATTATAAGTAGTGCTGCAATTAACATAGGTGTGTGTGTGTGTGTGTGTGTGTGTGTGTGTGTCCCTTCAAATTAACGTTTCTGCGTTCTTCAGGTAGATACCTAATAGTGGACTTATTGGATTATATGGGAAATCAAAATATTTAAATCAAAGTTAAGAAAATGGTTATAGTGGCTTGACTAAACGTCACTTAGGTCATCTGTTAAATTCTTCATTTCACATGGTATTTAAATGATCAGTTACAAAGATAGGAAATAGTAAGTTTGCTTAAAAAATATACTTACAGTAGTCTGAAAATCAAAGCAATCTAAATAAATTGTTGGGCAATATGACAAAAAATTACAAGATGTGATAGGAGTAAAACTGGCAACCATTAGAGCAAGCTGATATGGTTGTCTGGAAAGAAAAGAGAAAGATTTGTCAAAAACACTATCATCTTGAACCTGACTGCCACAGGATTTGTATTTACTTATTCACTTAAAGTCCTTATCAACAAAAAAGACCTACTAGAGCCGATCACGGATTTTTCTATCAGAATATAGTTAGGGAGGAATGAACATGTTTAAAGAATGGTTATTAATAGCACTAATTTCTGTCCAGTCCTCAATAGGTTTTACTCAACCAGCCTAGTCCTACTTTTTAGTTAATGAGAATAACACGACTTGGCTTGAGACAAAACACAAAATAAGGAACTGTTCAGACATTGTACACTGCAGTCCCTGAGGTCTTATAACAAAGGGCAGGGATTGTATCTCCTGGGTCCTGGCCTCATTCTTACATCAATGATTATGTTCAACCTTCCTAAATCCCTTCAGTGCATCACTTCATTTCTTATTCTCAACTGTTGTGTCATGAGCACCTGCCAAGTTTCCCTTAAATTCCTCTTGGTTGAATTTTCAGGCAGTTTCCAAAGTATCTTCCTTTTGTGATAAGGAGTCCGCAATGTATTTCAGGTGAGGCATTAAAATCCCACTCATAATTGTTTGAAATCTTCCCTCATTCAAGCTGTCAGAGTTTGACAGCCCTGGTTCTGTTGTTATGCACTATTAAATGGAAGCTCCTCTCCAGCCTAGGGGTACCTCTCTGTTTCAGTGGCGGGAAAATGGGTGAAGCTTATTGGGGATCCTTGGGGAAGGCAATACCATATAAATGGGAATTTCAGCAGGAAGAATGAAAATAATAAGTCCCTTTCTGAGAGCTCAAACCTACAAAAATTTTAAATGTGTTGACAATGTTGTATTTTGATGTTCCCATTTCTATTTCCAAGTTTCAAAATAACTTTAAAGTGTGCAATTTTATAGGTCAGAATATGGGAAAGGCACACAATGTGTTTGTGTTTTAAGTTTGGGATTTTCTTTAAAAGCAATTGAACAGTAAATGTTTTGAAGATACTAAATATTTCCTGCATTTGGATAAGGGGGAAGTGATACGATGGCTTTTTCAGCTTATTTCTACTTCCAAATAATACCCTAATGATTTCTGCTGCAAGACTCAGAGGTTATTAGGAGCACTATTACTGATCTAGATGAAAACAAATTCCAATCTGGGCTAGTGATATATCTTATGACTTGTAAACACACTGTATCCAATTACCTTGATATGCTTTACACGATAAGAGCAATTACAAAATATCTGGAAGAATTGATGTGCTGAGGGTAATTATTTTAATTTATTCACACCTAGATGCTGAATTAAGATAGGAGGTATACTTCCATCAGCAGTTCTTTCTTCTGAAGATACACATTCATTTACTTATTCACTCATTCAGTAAACATATCATTTAAAGTTTTAGATATTATGCTAAAAATAGGTACTTTAGAAGGCCAAAAAGGTAAAAATTCTATCTCAAAAAGTCTGCACTCTAGTAGGAGAGATGAAGTATCTACAAATAACAGTTACACAGTGCAAAACGGAATAAGTAAGGTAAAAAGGGTACAAACTATTTCTCTTGCAGAAAGCCACTTGAGATGAAGAGAGCATTTCTAGATAGAGAAAGCTTCTGGGAAGAGGTTAAATTTTAATTAGACATTAACATAAAACTTGAGTATCAAGGGGCAGGGAAAGAAGACAAATTTGAAAAGGAGAACACAACTCAAGCTGAAGGATGTTGTGAGTCAAGACAAGGAGATCATGAAGCACAGTGCACAGTGCATATATCGCCCAAGACATGGTGTTGGCCACGAGTAGAGAATTTAAAGGTGAGCAGACAGAGGAAGCTGGGAAGGCTGGCCGACTGCCAAGTCAAGGGGGAGACTTAGTAAAGACGCACAAAGCTAAGGAATTTGAGCTTTATTAATAAGCACCAGGGATTCATTAAAGGGCTTGAGAATAAAATGACAGAAGGGTATTAAAAAGATTAATCAGTCAGCAGTATGATGGATCGATGGGAAAAGTGAATAAACTAAAGTAAGAGAAGAAGCTAGGCAACCAGTTGAGGTGAGAACTAATGAAGGTACTAGGAAAGGGTACAAGGGCAGTGGATGATGCAGTGTGAATCTGAGGTCTGATCATATTGGTAATCTGAGCTGAGAGAAAGGAGTCAGAGGAAAGGGAGATGTTGAAGATACAAGATGGTGTGGGAAAATGAGGTGTACTGTCCAACTAAAGGGCATTCTATGCAGAGCACAATTGGAACAGACTAGATTACCTTCTGGTAATCGATAAGAGTAATAACCTAGAGTGCAATCAGATTTATAAGAGAAGAAAAAATGTCTATTACAACCAAGATGTAGAGATTAAAGAAGACTCTAACAGACAAATGTACAGATTGTCAGACAAATGAGTATGTCTTATTCAGACTGGTAATGCAACATTATGCTAAAAAAAATGTAAGGAAAGAAGGTAAATAAAGCTATGGTAAACTAGAAATTTCAAGAAAAAAAAATTGCAGAAAAAATATAGAATGCTCCACCTAAAGAGGTAATACCCTGAAAAAAAATTAATGTCTTGGTATAAATGAAGTAAAATTTGACATGACCCTTTCCCCATTAAATTAGCTAAGTAAATGAGAGGGGGAGAGGGGAAGAAAAGCTGGAGATAGGAAAGGAGGGGGGGAGGAGGATAGAAGGGAAGGAGGGAGAGAAGAGGGAGGCATTTCACTATTAAGCAACACGTATTAAGTGATTCAAACACAAAATACAGATTTTTATCCCAAATAAAATTCCTTGCTCACAAGAAAGATACCAGAGTTAAAACAAGCAAAGTCTATGGCCAGTGGACAACAGTGATGATACATTAATGAAACATTTTCTGAAACCAGTTGCTCAAAGAGAGGTATGGACGGGAAATGTCATCTCCCTACCCCTGTTCATATAGTTGTTCTGAAGCTCCAAGGAAGTAGGTTTATCAATTTTAGTCCTTCCTTTCACTAGTGAAAAAAATTAGCTTTCATGTTTTCTCTAATTTCAGTAACAATGGGTTTTCCCTAAAAGTGCAACCCTACCACATTAGAAGCAGAAGGAAAGGACTTAGCCCTCCATTGTTTGTTTTCTGGGAGATGAGAATGAATGTGTTTTTAGGAAGACTTAACATCTGGTCAAGCGCAAAGAGCTTAAGAGAGAATATAATGACAGTGAATTTGTTTTCTAAGTATACACAAGGAATATTATACAATAGGTTGCACTTTATTTTTGTGGGATGCAATTTTTTTAGCAGCTGTTAATAGACAAATATCTATCAATGACAAAACTCTCCATACTTCTATACTTTCCCTTCTTCCAGTTTCAGCTGTCTTCAGTACATATATACTCTTTAGGTGAACTGATGTAACTATTAAAGACTAGAAAAAGGGAAAAAATGCTTTACATTTCTCAGCACTGATTCTTATAAAATATACAATAAAATTACATTTTAGGATCAGGACACACACAAAAATAAGTCCACTGATGTGTAGGTATTAATTTTCTAGACTGGGCATGAGTCAATGTTGTACTTTGAAACAGGTGATAGAGATGCTGGAACCTTGTACTATCAATAGAATGTGCCACGTACACATGTATCTGTCCTGGTTAATATCATGAAATAA